>ML808609.1:62975-110095 GCA_009831015.1 Picea engelmannii | reverse complement strand
TTGTTTCTTGTAATGATCAAATCATCTACATACATAATAAGAATCACCAGATATGGACCCTGTTGACGGATATACAAAGTATCATCAGATTCACTTCGTTGAAAACCAACCTTCCCAAGGTATTCATCCATTTTGGTATACCAAGCTCGGGGAGCTTGCTTTAACCCATATAAAGCCTTAATTAATTTTTAGACCTTATGTTCCTACCCTACAATTTCAAAACCTGGACCTAGATGATGTTGTTGAATTAAATGGACTGGATGTATTATCTTTAGATGAAGGAAAAACAAGTTCATACCAATTATATGAATTTGGTTGACTTTGCATTTTTCCTTTTCTTTGATTACCTTTAGTTCTTCAATTTCTTCAGCACTCTTACTTTCATTTTCATAAAAAATTACATCTCTGCTCACAATAAATTTTCCATTGGTCAAAAGTCTGTACCCTTTCTTCTCATCAGAATACCTAATCATTGTGCATTTCAAGCTTCTTGAGTCAAGATTAGTTCATTTTTCTTTCAGAACTAAGGCATAACATACTGATCCAAAAAATCTAAGATGTTTAACGCAAGGTTTGAAACCAAACCATGCTTCATAAGGTGTGATTCCGTCCAAAGAAGCAGTTGGCGATATGTTCCTTAAGTATATAGCTATATGGATTTCTTCTGCCCAATATGTAGAACTTAGCTTTTTAAAGCTTAACATGGATCTTGCCATTCCTAACAAGGTGCGATTCATTCTTTCTGTGACTCCATTTTGCCGAGGAGTGTAGAAATTTGTAAGATGTCTTCTTATCCCATTGTCCATGCAATAAGTTTTGAATTCATTAGAAGTGAATTCCCCTCCATTATCTTTCCTAAGAGTGCCTATCTTTTCTGTAACTTCATTTTCAACAAGTTGATGAAATATCTTAAACTTATCAAATACTTCTGAATTTTGATTCAAGAAGTAAACCCAAGTTACTCTACTGAAATCATCAATGAAGAGTAAAAAATATTTCCAACCACCTAAATAAGTTTCTAGTGGTCCACAAACGTCAATGTGAACTAGTTGCAACCGTCTATTTGCACGCCATGAACTCATTGGAAAACTCTCTCGACTTTGTTTGCCATAAATGCATGCTTCGCATTTTGAATTTTCCTTTTTGAAAGTTGGAAGTCCCTTAACCATCCCTTGTTTTTGAAATTGAGAAAGACTTTCAAAGTTGAGATGTCCATATCTCACATGCCACAATCTTATAGGGGAAATACCTATACTTATTGTTCCTGCAAAGTCTGAATGCCTTGGAATAACTATCCCTTTCATCCTTAACAGTTTTCCATATTCATAAGTTGTCATCACTGTTTTCATATTCTTTTTGACCGAATTAATCTTAACTAAGCCATCTTCCATAATCACCTGATGTCCTGCTTGTCGAATCGTGACTAAAGACAACAAATTCATTTTAAAGGTGGGTACCTACCATACATTTGAAATCATTCATTCTCCAATATCAGGTAAATAAACTTTAACTTCACTTTTTCCATAAGGATTATGTTTGGTATTATCTGCAAGAAAAATGGAATTAAGATGGCATTCTTGAAAATTCCAAAAGAAGTCATGTCTGAAATTCATGTGTTGAGATGCCCCTGAATCTAAATCCTAGCATCTTCATAATCACTTTGAAAATCAGTGGAAATATGTAATGTTGAAGATGAGGTAAACACATATTCTGAACCATCATCATTTTGATCATTTGCAAACTGTGTTGTGTTTTGATGAAACTTGGAAATTTTATCAATGGAATTTCGACATTCTTCTGCATAATGACCAACTTTGTTACATCTTCTGCAAACAATTTTACTAAAATCTCTCCCTCTGCCTGAATTTTTTCCTCTGCCTCTACTTTGAGCTTTGTGTGGAGTTTGACCTCTGCCTTGACTGTTGCCTTGAAAATAGCCTATGCCTTGACTATTTCCTCTTCCTTGAAAATACCCTCTGCCTTGACTGTTTCCTCTGCCTTGAAAATACCCTCTGCCTTGACTGGTTCCTCTGCCTTGAAAATTGCTCCTGTTTGAAAAAATGTTTTCTCTACTTTGGCTTCGACCATGACCTTGTACAAAATTTCCTCTTCCTCTACTTCTAGAATTGTCGATGAAGACTTACTTGTGCTGGCCTCTGTGAAAAAAACATCTTCCCCAACTTGCTTTTTCTTTCCAAAAGTTTTGTTGTGTTGAGATAACATTTCACTTAGCTCATCAAACGTAAGCTTGTCTAACTTTCCAGTTACTTGTAAAGTTTCCAAAAAAATGTGTATAAGAAGCAGGCAATCTAGTAATAAAAATTGTGGTCATGAAACTATCATCTACCGCTTGAAAACAAAAATTTAGTATTTCCTTATTAATGTTCTTAAGTCTGGAAATATATTCATGTACATCACCTTCTTCAATCAATTTTTGTTGGGGCAAATTTAATTGAAGATCAACTTTCTTTGATTCAGGCTGAGTATCAAATAAATCCTTAAAACTTTCAAAGCAGACCATGCATCAATTGTATTTTCAATGTGAACATACATTTCATCATTAACTGAAGATTTAATGAGTGCTAATGCTTTGGCATTTTTAACTTCCCATTTTGCTAATGTAGCTGCATCTGTAGGCTTAGTTGGCTTAGTATCTTCATTACATATATCATGCCAAAGTTCATTGTAAATGAGAGTACTTTCAATAAGACGTGTCCATGTCTTGTATGATTTTGTGCCTTCAAGTTTGTCGGAGTCAGAGAACAAATTAATTAACTTCGACATTGTAGTGTTGAATCTTCACACCAAAAAAGAATCAAGCAAAGAGATATCAATATGAGCAACACACCAGACGCATCACAAAAAAAAAATGATCTATCGGGGCTTGGCCTTGACCTTCGTATAGTCATTGAAACATGAGAAAAATGACTAATCTTGGCACTTGGCTCTAGTCAAATTTCAAGTAACTTTCAAAATTTTACACTTTACAATGCTCTTGCAAATTTTGAAAATAAATAAATAAATAAAAACAAAAAAATTACCCCCCCCCTTCAAAGTAAAACTACTTTGAGTTACACAATTTTTGTTACCCTCAAAAATATTCGAACTGCTTATTATTGTTTTAAGAAAATCATGGTTTTCTCATCCAATCATTATATCCAATACAAAATGATTAATATGACAGTGAATAGTTCTGCATCTACTCCATAGGAGAATATTTGGTTGTTAAAAAAAATGCAATTAACAAAGTGTTGGGCGCTCAATACTGCAGTTTGCAACATTATGGCATGCATCGATTATCCTTTTTACTGGCCCAATTAAAAAACACTATGCAGAACAAGGTAACATAGAGAAGCCATTGGGTTGCTATTGTCCACAAATCCAATTTAAAATGACAACGAGTAGCATTCCCTTATGATGTTCATGATATTGTTGGATCGTAGTATAATCATGATATTGTATAACCATCCACTTTATATAAATTTCATGTTTATAAGAGCCAGTCATAACGCACCTCAATACTGCAGGTTTTATGAACAAAGGACTCCAAGCTGAACGTGCCTCAATACTCCACGCTCTTAGTCGTTGGAAGTTGTCGATTTCATACAAATTTTGGACGTTCCTCTTCCGTCTTTGCACACATCAAAGCTGCTTCAGAATACAAACATTGACATAGCTATTTACTATCTCCAAGAATGTGGCCGACAATTCAACAAGACACATGTTGTTGGCAATTTGTGGTAGAACTAAGCGGATTTTTTTTAAATAGACTCTCCAATATTATAGTGACTCCTTCTGCTGAAGTTGGTAGTGGCCAGTCCAATTTTATTGTAAATAGACTATAGAATGCAAGATTGTTGATAATTTACATGAGCAAACAACGATTGACGTAAATGGATCCTTTGACGTCGGTTCGAATCCTCCTATCGCCAATCTCTGGCCAAGCTATAAACTACATAAAATCCTCTTCTTCTGAATCACGCAAGTTATTTCATTAATATAAGAGTGGATTGGATCCAAGGCCGTGAGCGTTTAGCATAGGAATTAATTTGCCAGAAACGTATTCGCCAAGAATTAATTTCTCAATTTATAGGATTTGTATTAAAGTTTATTAATTTTTCCAAGAATTACAAACGCCCGCTACATACTAACATATTCAAAAAACAATTTTGCTGAGGTAACATTGAAATACATTGACTATCATATGGGAGCAGATTTGGGATTCCATTTTGAGCAGCCTGAAATGGCTTAGAAAGCACGGATTTGACAATCAAAAATTGCAAACAAAAATTTATTTTCTGTTTAAAAAAAAATAAACTGGCCAATTTACTGACGAGATGCGCCCACGTTTTTCCTTTGCCTGTAGTGTTGGGATATCTTCCTCTGATCAACTAATCTCCTATTTTTTTCAGCTGCATCACTGGAGCTATGATACGACAATAATGGCAGAAGTGTCCTTCGACACACACTTTTATTAAATAGGAAAAGAAATTACATAAGAGAATTTGCAAGAGTTTACACCCGAACTACTCAACACTCTTTCAATGAGATATATATAAGCTAAATGTCCTAACAAACTCTAGTTATGGATCACTTATTAAATAAACATGTGTCCATTTACAATAAATGTTATCTTAACAATCTTCTAACTATACTCCTAATTTAGAACCTAAGATACGACACCTTTCTAGAGTCATATCTTTTACAATGATACTCTATTTCTAAATGTCTCCATTTATTAATCAAATGTTCTAGATTATTAATTTAATATCCTAAATTAATAATCATTTTATTATAACTTATTAAACTATGATATTTGTATTTTGGATTATCTAACATCTATCAGAACATGGTGGTAGCCAGAATTTAGATCAATATTACTGAAGTATTTGGCCCCCGTGAGCTGATCAAGGAGGTATTTGATTCTGGGAATTGGGTACCGGTTTATGACTATGATTTTATTCAAGACCCAGTAATTAGTGAAAAGTCACTAGGTTCCATCTTTCTTCTGTACCAACATGATTGGGCTCCCATAAGGTGATGAGATGGGATGAATGTTCCCCTTGTGGAGCAGTTCTTAGATCTACTGCTTGATATCCTCATTCTCTAACAGAGAGTGGTGTTAGACTGGCCCATTGGGAAATGGTGCACTAGGGGTTAGATCGATGGGGTTCTTGACCTCACAGTGCAGAGGTACCCCGATAGGTGAGGATAAGATATCTAATTATTCTTCCACGACCTTCTCCACTTGCTTCTACTTTGTGGAGAGGTCGACCGTAGAGACCCTAGATGTGGCTGCGATATTTCTCTCATTCTGAGAGATAATCACGAAGAATAAAGACATCCCTGTCTAAGAGATGACCTTTCTTCATTGCTTGGCAGAGATCAAAGAAATAACACTGGGTGGGACTGCCTTGGGTATCCTGTACAATTTCTTTTTCAAAGTAATAATAACACTGTGAGGCCTAGAATCATATAAAACATGAAGTTTCCATAAATATGGTTGTCTAAAAAGAACATTACAAAATTTGAGAGGGGAAACATCACAAAATACCTCGTCTTTGAAGGGCTTGATGTCGTATGATAGGCGACATTTTTAGCTGACGCAGATTTCTCTTCCTTGGCAGATGCATTCGATGGTGTAGGGATGCGGGTGAAGCATTTTCGATAGGGAAAGTCTCTTGAAAAACTCTATTGAGATGAGGTTCTTCTAGCTACCGCTATCAACGATGAAGTGCAACAGGGTACCCTTCACCCACATATGTGAATGAAAAAGGCGCTCACCTTCCTTTGGCTCATCTAGTTCACTGAGTTGGAGCTTGGGGGTAGCAACAATAGCACTGGGTTCTATGTATATGATATGTCTCCTCCGTTCTAGTTCTTACTCAAAGTCAGAACCTGCATTTGATTCATAGGCTTTAACCTTAGCCACCAACAACTGCTTCGAGAAGAAATCAACAGTGTTATTCCAGGGGCTTTTATGGAAGTCACACCACTTCCCGATATATTTATTTGTCTTTCCAGTTTCCTTCTTTGCTTGCGGCCTGGACTAGTTGTCCTAAGACTGTCTGTATTTTCTCTATCCTTCTTTCTGCAGGTTGGGGCTTCCCTTACCTAGATTTTGCTGTGAGAGGTTCCCAGGCCCAAATTATTGTGTCTTTTTTTTGAGCTTATGCTCGATTTTGACGACATATTTGTAGGCCGCACCCAAGGATGAGATTTCCAGAAAATCCATTTCAGCCTGAATGTATCTATGCAGACCACCGTGATACTTGAGCACCAGATGTCACTAATAATATTTGATACCTAGCTTGGTGTTCAAGGTATGGAAGATATTTGTGAACTCAGGCACCGCTTGATCTCTTTCTTGTTGCAACGTGGTCCATTTTGTGTACATGTCTTCATAACTTCCAACAAGGTTGTATTGTTCCTTAATAGCATCCCTAAAGGAGTCCCAGTTTACTACGACTGAAAATAATGAGGGTTCCTCTATTTCTTTTTTCTCACAAAAATTTTTCCACCAATCTTTGACATGTGGGACGACTTTGAGGAGCGCAAAAGTAATTTTTTCTCTATTTGAGAATTTATGGACAGAGAAATACCCTTATAGTAGATTCAACCATTTTTCTACCACATTAGCATCTATATGACATTCAAATATACGAATATCGAAGTTGATTTGTACCTTGAATGGGGCGAGGCCTCCGTTCGAGGAAGATGCATCGCTTGTTGGAAGCCACTAAAGGATTTGTGCAAAACTATCCATCATCTTGTTCCTCTGTTGTGTCAGGGATTCCTCGAGAAACATTTTGAAGGGATCTCATGTCCCTTCGTATTTATTTTCTTCTTCCATGAGAGGGAGTTTGGGCGTGTGATAGATTTTTTCCTCAAGAGAAACAAGCTCGAGACCCAATTCTTTGTACCCTGACCTCATTTGGGACATGCATTAAGAACGACAAGGAGCAGATCGCTCTAATAACAATGATCCAAAATATATATGCAAAATGAAATGAATACAGATTATTATTAAAAGATTCTTAACATGAACTAACATATATACAATAAAATTGGTTTCTATTCAATAAGGAAATAAGATGAAACTATAAATGCAGTGGAAACAAGCTTGCTAGAATGGTGGCGGCTTATCTCTGAGAAGAGATGTGATGATTATGCTCATTCAAAAGAAGATGATTAAAATGAGGCTCTGAAGGAATTTTTACAATAAACAAGAATGTCAAAAAACCTAGACATCCAAAAAACCTAACCCTAGGAGATGAAGCGCCAAAAGTCATGTGGGCCCTGTTTGGGTAAGTTAGTACATCAACTTCCCGGGGTCGTAAATTTTGCATATGATATTTGTTTTAGGAGCACGATAGCCCATTGGAAAGGTCTATACGAGGAATACAAATTTTTCTCCTATCCAGCAAAGGTCATTTTGACTATAGAGATCCCTAAAGAAATGTTGTTTAGGGCCTCAAAATGACCCCGCAAGTCAAGGACCCGAAAACTAGGGAAAAAAATGCCAAACTAGAAAACTACCAAAATGAGCCAGTTGGAAAAGGTGGGAGGCCATATAAATCCATCTATATCATAGAGTGAGAATTGATTGAATACTGACTAGAGGTCAACTATTTCATGGCCAACTGGATTCTGACTGAAGTTGACTATAACATAATTCCAAGATTTGCGAGATTGTAACCAATAATATGCATGGATATGTAATTTTTTTGGGTGCCATGATTTCGGGTTTTTCCTATTGTAAAGCCTATAAATAAGACACCATGTAATACGGTAAAGGTTGCTAAAAATAAATGAAAATAGGTTTTTGATGTCATCTATTGGTTTAAGATAGGTGTGTAATGGTCATGTAGATGTAAGACAAATTGGATGTAGGGTTGTTTTTGCGTAAAGAAAGAGATTATGATGATGATTGTGTCTTAGGTGTAGACCAAATTTAGTCACATAACTCTTTATTTAGAGAATGAATAATATAAAAAGGAGAAAGAATCGCTCAAGGAATGTTGGTTTTCCCAGTTAAGGGTTTCCTAGATAAAATCTTTGTGTACTATGTGTAATTGTCATTGTTTTTTTTTTTTTTTAATTCTATATTCACTTTCCTTGTTGGTTTAATGTGAGTGTAATTATCTACAATTGGTATCAGAAATTGATATTAAATCTTTCTTCGATAGAATTGGTATAAGAGATTTAATTCCTCATTATGTACAATTGTATCAGAACTCGTCTTGTTTCTTTGTGCAAGAAGTTGTTTCAAAACAAGGTTAAGCATATCTTGGATCTGAGCATATTTGAAGAAGACTAGATTGAATCATTCTTGAATCTGTACTAAACCTAGATCTATTGGGAATTGTAATACAACAAAGGTATGGTCAACGATTTTTCCGATTGTAAATTAGAAGTCAATTTTTGTAAAAATTGCACATATGGAAAACAAAATCAAGTGAGATTTCCATCTAGAGCTACAAGGGAAACATAGATTCTGGAATTAATACATAGTGACGTGTTTGGGCCTGCACTAGTCCCTTCACTAGGTGGATCTTTGTATTATGTCTCCTTCATAGATGATTTCTCTAGGAAGACATGACTATATTTCCTAAGGAAGAAATATGAGTTTTTTGAAAGGGAAAAGATTTTAAATCTCTTGTGGAAAACCAAATAGATAAAAGGATCAAGGTGTTGAGAACTATTAATGGAGGTGAATTATGTGGTATGGATTTTGAGCAGTTTTGCAATAAATGCGGTATAGCATGCCAAAATACCACACCATATACCACAAAAAAAAAAATGGAGTTGTTGAAAGAATGAACAAGACATTGATGGAAAAAGCAAGGAGCATTCTCAATGGTGTCGGTCTCACAAAAGAATTATGGGAAGAGGTATCAAAAAATGTAAGGTACTTAGTAAATAGGTATCCTTCATCCATGCTAGTCGACTCAACTCCACATG
The DNA here is from genome assembly GCA_009831015.1 of Picea engelmannii. Classification (NCBI taxonomy): domain Eukaryota; kingdom Viridiplantae; phylum Streptophyta; class Pinopsida; order Pinales; family Pinaceae; genus Picea; species Picea engelmannii. The sequence continues at coordinate 101,131 of ML808609.1, read as the reverse complement.
GTTTGGTAAGACGCCTTTGCTTTCACATATTAGGTTCTTTGGATGTGATGCATTTGTGCATGTTACCAAGGAAAAGAGGAACACATTGGAGAGTAAATAAGTCAAGTGTATTTTCATCCGATACAAGGATGGAATGAAAGAATATAAGATATGGGATATGGTATTGAGGAAAATTGTTTATACTCAAGATGTGGTTTGCAGGGAAGTCGGAGGAACTTCCAAGTCTAAAGGGGTTTGAATGGAAAAGGAACTAGAGAAGTTGGTTTTTGAAGTGAGGAAAGAAGAATATGATTCAGGGAAGTTGAATAAATCAAATGAAGAGGTGGAAAAGTTGAATCTAGTTGTGAGGAGGTTTGAATGAGTAAGGAAAATTGTTGAAAGGTATAGTCCACTTTATTTTGATTTTTACTATGCATTTGTATTATCTACCACTAATGATGAGCCCAGGTCGGTCAAGGTGGAAATCGACTTGAAAGAGGGTAAACTATGGAAGGACGACATGGTCAAAGAAATGGAATCATTATAGAAGAACGAGACATGGGACTTAGTTGAATTGCATATTGTAAGAAAACCTATCAGTATCAAGTCGATGTTCAACAAAACTTTGAATGCAGTAGGTCAAGCTGAGAATTTCAAAGCTAGACTGGTAGTGAACGGGCATTCTCAAGTCGAGGGAGTCGAATTTGGTGATATTTTATCTCCTGTTGCAATATTAAATTCCATTAGATTACTAATGTATATGGCTACAACATTTGATTTTGAATAGAGAAAATGGATGTGAAGACAATGTTCCTACTTGTAGCATCCCCAACATCCAACTGGGCTATGCCACGTAAAAAAATTCTAACTGTATAAAAATTAAAATATATACACACAGAAAATCTTGTGAAACTATATATATATAACTTAAAATAGACAAGTACATTTTTCAAATGCACAGATTCATACAGAACAATGATAAAAATACACATGCAAAACACACAGGAAAAACCCATACAAATAAACGCATAAATAATAATGCAACATGTAATTTAACACACAATTGACACTTATCTTAGTAAGAATATCACCAACTGCATTCAAAACTTCCATGAACTTCCCAACCTTATACCACACTACTCGTCACTCTCAACAGTGGGTCACGCTCGATCTGGGACTAAACTCTGCCCTGGTAAAGGGATTCCTAACCAGGATAATGTATCTCAGAGTACAGGAAAGAATCTGTCATAGGTACCAACTCAAACTAACAACCTATATTCCCTCATTCCCCACATTCATGTCCCACCCAAGGAAGTGTGCCCCTTCTCTACTCAACAGTCCTTCGAATACCCCACTTCCTTTCCGAACATTGGCAACAAGCCAAACAAGAAGTCTGAGAGACCTGCAGCTGCAGTTTGGCACCTTCGGGAAATCAATTCCCAAAAATTCTCTCACCTAGAGATAATTGCTCGTGGGCCTGACAACCCACCTCTTCGCTATCCCATGGGCTTGAAAACCTGCTTCTTCAGTCTATCTCCCAAGATAAACAGGTACATATATAGGTATAGGTATAGATACAAGTATAGGTACAGATACATGTACAACGATAGGAAGGTATGAAGGACAACTAAATGAGTGAGTGAATGATGATGGAATGAATGAATGAGAAATAAAATAAGTCCAAAATATATGTATGCATGTTCCTAACTTGACACTTGTCATGTTGAGAGATACTTTGGTCCACTTGTCCCCATCCTTAGAACTTAGGATAAAATAATTATCCATGCTTTATACTTTAAGGAATATTAATATATATTCCTATTTGGATTAAGCTCCCTAGCTTAGTCCTTTTCCTTGAATTTTATCCCCTTTTCCCTAACTAGTGGAGTTTAGTCCCACATACTCTTTTATCATGGTTGGTATACATGCAACAATGTATTATATTAATGATAAGACATATACAAAAATAGGCTTACTGGCCTTTAGCATCTATGCTCTCTGTTGACGTGCGAAAATGATCGCTCGTCAACTGGAAGAGTGAATCCGGTCCGTGGTTGTCTAATTAACCCAAGTCGTTTGAATTGACTCACTCGGATGGGTTTAATGGCTCTGTTGGCCAATCTAAAGTCCTAAAAGAGACAAATAAATAAATAAAATAAATGAAATAACTCACTAGTTACTAATCATTGTTATATATATGTACACATAAATATACAACTTATTTTAAATAATATTTACACACAGAACTGTTCATCTAATTTATATGCATTTTATACAATTCATGAGTTTTAATCTGAACTCACTAAAATCAATGTAAAAATGGATCTTTTGATGAAAGTAGATAAAGAAAGAAAAATGAACTATTTCTTTTTGGTTTGTTTTTATCTCTAATGCATCTGTAAAATCAAAATCAAGCTACTATTGAAACAGAATATGAAAACAGTGAAAATCAAACCATATATAAGAGTTTCTATATTAAACAACAAATAAAAGGAACAGACTAACCTATTTATCACTTGAAGAGTATGCATCCGATGTTTGTATGATCATGAATCATCCATTCAGTATGTCCCGAGATAAATCTGCGATGTACTTTCACACTATTTGGAATAAATGTCAGACAGTTTGTTGACTGTTGTACTTAAATTATAAAACGATAGGACGCAAAATAATAACTGTGATAAATGAGATTGCAAGTAATTACACATAAGATAAATCTAATAGTAACGACACACTTTTAATCACTCAATGAGATTAAGATAAGCCTTATCATCTGAATTGAATGATCATTCACTATTTTCATATAACTAAAGCATAAAATTGTGAACTATATAAAAGAGATTATCTTAACGAAATAATAATCTGTGAAGATGAAATCTATCAACAGTCATCAAATTATCAAGATAAACAAATTATGGACAACAACAATATTTACAAGTAGCTAAAGCAAAAATGTAAACATATATTATGTCCAAATTCGAGTATAAGTTGTCCACAACTAGCCCCAGGCCAAGATGTCCTGGTTACAAAAAATAATGGGTTTTTAAAGCCTTCAGAAAGGTAACTGTTTCCTTTTTTGAGATCAGATATTGATTACAAAAATAAAAGGGGGATACAACCACCCAGATCATACTAAATCCTTTAAAGCTCAAAAAAGTTCATTTATGTTTGTACAAAAATGCATCATAGATATGGCTAGCAAGTCTCAAATATGCTTCAGATCAATTGGTAACCATGAAATCCTGAATATCCTGAAAAGAGAAGGAAAAATAGAGAGATTTAGACACATATTTAACCATTAATTTGCAAACTTTGAATTAACATAACTGGCTACAGAATTTGTTGATTTTGTAGCTAGTTATTTTAATAAATGAAATCCAATTTATTGAATGAATAAAACAATCTAATTTAGTTAGTAAATAACCCTATTTTAAGATAAAAGGAATCATACCTCTAACTGTAAATCAAATCGTATCAGATGATCTTAGAATTTACTATTGTTGTTGCAGCCTCAACGTTTTTAAAAGTTACATTTCATGTAGTCTTCATATGTTTCCCTTTTCTTTGAATGAAAGAATCGAGCCTATGGTTTTCATCTATTAAGGCACCAATCTGATCAGTGAGAGATTTAACCTGTGACTGTAGGAGGGGTATATCATTGTAGTATCTATCCATTCATGATGGGAAAACTTCACACTTTGACTGTGCGATGGTCCCTTGGGAATAATCACAATTGTGAATCGGGGTATTTCCGACATGGACTGTAGATTTATTACCCAATTTAATACCAGGAAACTCTTCATTATGTTTCAATTAGGGAGGTAGATTATCCACAAAGTTGTAAGGCCGATCGAGGTGTGGTTGGAATGAAAGAGGGTCTTCTTCAGCAAGGAACCTATCGATTTTGGAGTCTGAACTCTCATGGATCTCGATCATCTTGATTGAGCTCGCATGAGGGTTCGACTTATTCCTGAGCCTCCTCAAAATTAACCTTCCGGCTCTCTTATTTTTGAAACTCAAATCAACATCGTCTTTAGACATCTTTCCTGTAGGTTTGTTTGAAAATATAACAGAGTTGTTAGGCCGTGTAACTTGCTCATGGGCTTGCTCAATAACCTTTGGATCAAGTAAGGGTTTGTTGTAGGGGTCCGAGACAAAGCCCTAGGTAGGTGAGAGGGGCGTTGTAGGGTATATTAACGTTTCTTCAATCACAGACTTGTCGATCTCTTCAACATTGGGGTTAGAGAAACTTTTTCTGATTAAAAATGAATACCAATTATTGTTCTGGAACTCTAATTGATGTGCAAGTAAAAATTTTATCAAGCCATGATGTAAGAGGCTTGAATCTAATCGTTTCTTTCTATACCTTTTGGCCATTTTGTAAAGGCTCCTCAACAAATAATAAGGCATGTTTAAAGGAACCCCCATAAAAATCATGAGCAGACGTAGATGATAAAGAAACACAAGACCAAAACGTCCTTCACAGGTGACAAATTGTTTCAACACAGCAAGCAGATCATGCCATTGAGATTTCAGTAAGGAGATGGGCATACCTTTGTCACATCCTTTTATCTTCCAAGATGTAAAAAGAAGACTCCAAGGAACCTCTTCTACTTTTTCATTTTTGAACCACCCTTGACCGCTCGCAGGGAGTCATGTAGCTTGGCTCAAGAAATCCTCTGTAACCTCGAGTTGAACATCACCCACCTTAGCTCTACACCCATCGAAGGAGAGAGAAAATTCCTAAGCAGTTTGTAGATTGAAACCCTGTAATTTTCTAAGGAAAACGAGCCAACCATTACTCTCAAGATCCTATCTGGCATCGTCATATAAGAGCAAAATTCGAGTGCCATTAGGTTTGACTGTAACAACAGGAGCCATATTGAATCAACGGGCAATCAATCAAACACAGCGTGTAGGGATGGTTTGTGAGAACAGACCAGAGCCATACCCCAAGCCCGAGAAACACCAACAGTCTATAGCATTTGTGGAGAAAATACATAATGAAAAGACAAGAATTTGTTTGAAATGAGTGCGAGGGGTGTTGTAGAGCCCGAGACCAAGTTTTGAAATGATGATTTGATTGTAATCGTATTTCCACCTCTCATAAAGTACAACCACGACTAGAGCATTAAAATGATAATAAGTTTGCAACATAGTGGGCTTGATCATAAGGTTTGGTAGAGTGAAACTTGTAAATCAAAGCCTAGTAATGAGAAAACATATGACCAAAAATCACACAAAGAACCATATCAATGCTCAAATGAAAAAAATCTTTTGTTAATATAACTCACAATCCCCAAGCATGTTTGGTATTCAAGGAATCGAAACAAAGAGAATGGTCTTCATAGCAAGGAACAAGGCTTCATTAATAAACTGTAGAGACATTTTGCCTTTCGTAAATTTTTCAAATAGAATGGTAACACAGTCGTAGCTTTTGATGCTTCTTTTTCATGCTTTTAGTCATGACAAAGCATGAAAAAACAATAGGGAAAAGAGACAACTTACAATTTTCATGGAGAAAAATGCTTATGAAGGAAAGAAAAATGTATGACCCTGGTTAGGCAGCTACATAGATCATTTAATCGATATAAAAATTAAAAACGATTTCGGGCTGCCAACAATGGCGACATGTTGGGAGAAGCAGTTATCTCTATAATACGAACGAGTTCAGGTTAGAGAAATCTGAAAGATTTCAAATCAAAGAACAACTGAAAGGTTGTTTGAGCATCTTTAATAATCATGAAGTAGTCCATTTTCAAATATCTTTCGTTTAAAAAGAACGAAATTCGGTGGAAAACTTCACAAAAGAAAGCCACGATGTTTAAGTTAATGTCTCCAATACCATTGATGGGGCTACTGCTGCCAGCAGGCATTCATAGCCTCAACAGGGATGTCAATTAACCCACTCGGACGTCTGTATCCTATCCAAGAAATTTCAAATCAGAACGAAGGACGCTTATGGACAAAAACAAGATTCATACCTGAGAATTTTCTTTTACCTGACATTGCTTCATTGCCAGCAGGCTTGTTCAGTACCCCGGTGAAGTTGTCTCGGCATCATGCATGCATTTACCCACTACCAGCAGACATGTTCAGTGTCCCGGCGGGTTTACAAACACTTCCCACAGCTCTCTGAGAAATTATTCACATTTTGATATAATTTTAAAGATATTCAACAGAGCAGGGTGACGCTAAAAATTCCAGTTTTTTAACACAACTTAATATTTCACAGGCCTTTAAATTTTTCTTGCTAACCTTCATCAAGATCTGAAAAATAGTTCATTAATAAAACTAATTTTCGAGGATAGGGAGACATCATTGAGTTTCTTTGTTAAAAAGAAGGGATAGTGTGAAGAGTTTTTTAAAGATAATCGTGAATAATTTCAAGTGAAAATTGAAACCAAGAAATCGACTTTCAAACAAAAAATCATATTTAAGTAGCCTACAATTTTAGAGAAAGAAAACAATTGATGCTCTGACAGCCTTTGAAAGTTGTTTCGAGATGAAGTATTATGTTCTCTTTTTCTAAGCTAGACTGTAATACAAGCATGTTTGACTCAAAAGGACCAATAAAAGAAAATGAAAATAAAAACAATCCAGTAAAGAGAAACAGAAAGCGAAGAAATCAAAACAGAAAAATATGTACAAAAGGTGTATCGGAGAGGTGTCAGGTAAAATATCTTTTGAGAGCTTGGCCATTCACCGAGAAGGTGTCTGGTTGTCCCTCTAAATTCTGCAGGCCGAAAGAACTGGGACCTAGTTTTTCAGCAATTAAGAATGGTCCCAACCACAGGTTTTGGAACTTAGTATGTTCGACTTTCCCCTCATGAGGTTTGTCCCACTTAAGGACAAGATCACCTACCTCAAAATTCATGTCTAAGGTAGAATTGGAATCGAACCAGCTTTTGACAATAAGTTGATGTTGATCCAATTTTTGTTTTTCTTGAGCCCTTACTTCCTCTAACTTCAGCAAAGCATTAATCCGACTTTTTAAAGGAGGATAGTCTTCTTCTTGAACCTTCTACGATAACTGTAGAGATGGAAGAAGAACATACGGTGGAAGAATTGTTTCCCTACCGTAAACGAGGAAAAAGGAGGAATTACCAACAACAATTTTTGGTGTTACCCTATCAGCCCATATTGCATTAAATAGTGCATTATGCCAGTTTTTGTGATTTTTGGAGACCATTCTCTTGATGATCTTGAGCAGGTTTTTATTGGTTGATTCTGCCAAACTATTTCCTTGGGGGTAATAGCTAGCAGAATACTTTAATTTTATTCCTTTTTTTAGAGCAAAGTCACTCATTTTGAGAGACAAAAAATAGGAAGCATTATCGAACACTAGGCATTTAGGAATACCGAAACGAGTGATTATGTTCGAATTCAGGAACGATATTACCTGGCTGGTGTTTACCACTTTTAATGGTGTAGCCTCGGACCATCTGGTGAAATAGCTTGTCATTTTTATGATGTATTTATGTTTCTACGAGGAGGTGGGGTTAATTGGGCCTATAATGTCAAGGCCCCATTGCTAAAAAGGGGAATCTACTGAGACAAGTTGCAGCGGGAATGTTGACTTCTGTACTCGTTCAGAAGCCTTTTAACAGATTACACACTTGTGGCATAATGCATGGGCATATTTGAAAAGAGTAGGCCAATAATATCCTGCCCTTAATATTTTGTGGGCAGTGGTGTCTCCACCGAAATGCCCACCAACTTCTCCTGCATGTAATTCCAATAAGACTTTATCTGCTTCATCTTTTTCCAGGCAACGCATAAGTATTCCATCAAAATTTTGGCGAAACAATACACCATTCACCAGCTGAAAAGAAGAAGATTTTAATCTCAACGCTCTTCTCTTTTTTGGATCAAGGTGACGGGGAGCTAATCCGTGAATTAGATAAAATTTGATGTCATCATACCAAGGACTAGTAGGATTTTGTACACATCAGATTTGATTTTGATTATGCTAATCTTGAATTAACATATCAATTTTATTCTATTGTTCTACTGCTGAATTAATGACCAATTTACATAAACCTTGGCCTCTAACAATTTGTGCTGGAGTGATTTCAAGGTCATATTCCTGTAAGGATGTGACCCAGTTTTCCCTTTTTTCACCTAGTTCTTTATGTACTAACAAATTTCTGACAGCAGGGTAAGGGACAATGATTTTCGTCCTAGATTTCAGTAGATAAGATCGAAAGTGTTTTAATACTTTAAAAATAGCATAAGCCTGCAGATATATTGTTGGGTAATTAAGTTCTACTCCCTTAAAGGCTGAGCTCATAGAGGAAATAGGAACTTCGTTGTTTTCAGCATTCTTTTGGGTTAGGACAACGACATAAGACCGATCAGATGGAAACATGTAGAGAGTGAAATCTCGTGAAAAGTCAGGGCTCATTAGGGATGGAGCCTCTACTATAGATTTTTTTATTGATTCAAAAGCTTGACTTTCTAGAGGTCCCCAATGGTACTGTACATCCTTTTTTATTAAGTTCTGTAATGGTCTGACCATTTCTGAAAAGTTGGGGACAAACCTTCTAACAAAAATTATCTGACCTAAAAAAGATTGCATAGACTTTTTGGAAGAGGGGGAGGGGGGGAAGTTTTGAAATGACTTGGGTCCTTTCAGGGTCAATGACCATCCCTTCATTGGATACAATGAATCTGAACAACTTGCCTTGTTCTACTGTAAAGATAGATTTTTTGGGATTTAAAGAGATGTCGTACTTACGACATCGTTGTAGAACAGATCTTAGTTGAGCTAAATGATCTCCTTTATTTTTTGAGAAGACAGTAACATCATCTAGATAGACTACTACAGATTGATTGATAAGACCGTGGAAAGCAATATCCATCGCTCTCTAAAAAGTGGCACCGGCATTTATAAGACCTAAGGGCATCTTTCTATAAGCATAGGTACCCCATGGAGTACGGAAAGTGGTTTTGAGTTGGTCTAGGGGGGACATAAGGACTTGGTTGTACCCTGAAAAACCATCCAGCAGTGATAACCTTTTATAACCATATACATGTTGGAGAATCTGTTCCATGGGAGGAATAGGGTAGTTGTCTTTATTAGATGCTCGGTTTAAATTTTAGAAATCGAGACATAGTCAGATTTCACCACTTTTCTTCCTTACAGGGACAAGATTAGAGACCCACTATGTATGTCTTACCGAGAAGATTATCTTAGCATTCAAAAGTTTGTTTAGTTCTTTATTCACCGTCGGTTCAATTTTTGGGTGCATTTTTCTAGATTTTGTTGAAAAGGTTGAGTCTGGGGCTTCATGGGAATAATGTGTTGTATGATGTTAGGATCAAAGGTTTTTAGGTCGTCATAAGTCCAAGTAAAGACATCCTTAAATTCCTTAAACAACTTAATAAATGATTATTTCTCTTGCTCAGAACATCCCATTCTCAAATTGATGCATTGTGGGTTATCTTTAGTTCCTAGGTTCACCCTTTCATGGGTCAAAGAAGAACTATTCATTTTACAATTCACTGATTTTCTGAATTTATCATGCAAATCATAAAAATTTTCTAATCTTACCACATATTTTGGGATAGAATTTACCAGATCTGACGTTGATTCCGGAGATCTTGGGTCTGATATTACTGTAAAATTGTGAAGGTCTTCATCATGGGTACCTTCATCGATAATTGCACCTTGGAAAGTATCTTCCATGTGCAGAAAACTGATGATCTGTTGATCGTCATCGAAAACTAACCAATTAGTGATGTTGTCCAGGATGGATGGTCTGAACAACAACTTGACGGAAAACGCATTTGGAGAAAGGCCTTCTGTGGGAAAAAATTTAGAGGCGACATTATCTAACAAATCAACCTCAGAATTATTCAATCTCGGAAGAGAATTAATGTTAAACGTAGAAAAAAATTTCATTAAATTCCATACTTCAGTTTGATAGCTTTTCAGGTGTGGAGACAGGAAATGAATAGAATTTCTTACCTGTCTTACCACAATTTATGAATCACCAAAGACTGTTAAATTCTGAACTTTCAAATCTAGTGCCTTTCTGAGGCCTTGCAGAAGTGCCTCGTATTCGGCCATATTATTTGTGCATTCAAATTCTAACCGGCAAGCGATCAAAGTTTTGTTACCTACTAGATCAATGAGAACACATCATGTGCCGACTCCTTCCTTAGATTTAGATCCATCGAAATAAAGAGACCAGATATGATTTTCATCAGTTGTATATGACACCTTAGAGAGGGTTGTTGACTTTGTATATGTCATGAGTTCGGATTGTTGTTCTGGGTCAGTAATCGTAGAAGTTTCAACCATGAAATTGCCAAAAAAAGTGTTCATCCCCTGCATTTCAAGTGAATTGGCGGAAGCAGTGAAAGGTTCATTAGGATCATTAAAATCAGTTACCGTAAGCTTGAGATAACACTCACGATTGCTCTTGATTCTGTCAGGCTTTCCATTTTCTGGCAGCCACAAGCGAGACCAATCTGTCGTGAAATAACCATGTAGTTGTTCGGACCAATCCCTACTTAAAAATAAGCCATATACTTCGAGGATATCAACGACAATAATATCAATAATCTGATGGACTTTAGGATTAGATGATAATATGATAAGTACATTTTTTAATTCACCTATTACTTTAACACTGGTCCGATCAAGCTGAATAATTTTCAGACTGGAAGGTTGAACTTCAACATTGATTTTTTGGCAGACAGACCAAGGCATTATGTTTGATGATGCACCTGAATCTACCATACAATTATGTACATTCCTATTGAAAATTTCAAAAGTCAACAAAAAGGGTGGGACATTTCTATGAGTATTAACAACAGAAGTTTGTTGTTTTTTAGTCGCAGCCCCCTGGAACTATTTTATCTACATTTGTTACGCTTTTTACAGCAAGGTCTCTTTTATCAGAGGACTCTAGTGTCGTTTTAACAGAGACCTTTTGAGGTGTTTTGGGGTTGTTTTCTGCAAATTTGTTGTTGTTCATATTGTTGTTTTTTGTTGTTTTATGCAATATTCTGCAACATCTTTTACAAAAGAAATGGAAATTTCAATAATTCATAACAGAAATATTAGCTCTAAGTTTTTTGAGATCCTCAATCAAATCATACTCTAAACTTGGAGTTGTTGAATTCTGTTTAGTTTCAATTGGTTTAGACTATTTTTGAGGTGCATTAGTTCCAATTTCAAAAGAGGATTTATTCGATGTTTTACTTCTGGTATTGTAAGGATGCACTGTTTCGAAATTGGCTTGAAAGATACTATTTGAAAAATGCCCGAAAATGTTGGGAGAGGATTCGTCCTCTTCCACTATTTCTTATTCAGCCATGTCTTCAGGAATCTTGGGAGGAATCAAGTTATCATGTGCTTCTAAAATTGTTTGGATAGCAAAATGTAAGCTTTCTAGATTTAGGCCTTCAAAATTTGAGTTAGGTCGGCTTGTGGGAAAAGGATTTCTGAAAGGGGGTTTGTAAGGCCCTTTCCTTGAAGAAGCTTCTTCGGCTGATCTCCTTAAATCTATAACTTGATTTGACAACTTTTGAATGACCTTGTGTAAAATTTCTAGATCTAAACCGTCTGATTGAGTTTTGGTTTGGCGAGGTCTAGGAAGAATTTCTATTTTCTTCTTGGAAGATGAGGTAATCTCTGCCTCCTTACAGATATTGTCCTTTACGCTGAGAATATCTTTCTCAATTTGTCTTGCCTCCTCGAAGGCTTCCAATAATGTTGCTTTCTTAGACATTTTCACCCAGATTGTTATGTTTTGGTGTAGGGCTTTTGTGTAGTATGCGACGATAAGATTTTCAGAAGGCATTGAATCTGTGGTGATTCAAATCTCTAATGTTAGAAACCTTTGATTAAAGTCTTTTATTTTTTCCTTGGGGTTCATCTTTAAACTAGAGAGTTCCATGACTAAGACTTCGGGAGATTTGTCGTCTCCGAATTTCTCAAGGAAACAGAATTCGAATCTATCCCAAAATACAATGGTGTGGGGTTGTTGGGCAAGGTACCAGGTAGATGAATTGCCTTCAAATGTATACGGAAAAGGTATACATACTACGTCTTCGTGTTCTATGCTTCGGAGTCTAATGGATAGCATGATTTTTTTTATATGATCCTCAGTGATCTTCTTGGAATCTGGGTCAAATTTAGGGATCCATTTCTCTTAATGTTTAGGCAAAGGATGTCGGGGTCCGGGTATGGCCATTGCATCTTGATCGAGCCAAGGTTTGCCAGTTTTATTTGGATTTTCCATAGGCATGGGTGGTGTCGAAGGCTGATATGAAGAACTGCCTTCATCTGATGATTCTTCTCCTGAAGAAGAAGGAGATGAAGGGGGTGGTGATGGTGGGATACCAGATCCTCTCGCTGCAGGGGTGAGGATGTGATCTAGATCCGTAGGGTTTAGGGTAATACCAGTGCCTTCAAGTTTCTCCCTAATATTAGAGAAGTCTAATGGTTGATTTAACAACCAACCTGGTTTTCTGATACGGGCCAAAGCACTATGTGTCCTTAGAAGGGATTGATGAACAATTTCTTGTACATCAACCCCTGGGGGGTTTGGTGTTACTGGTTCAACGGTAATCCGTGGATTTTCGTTTGATGTGGTTGTTGTTTGAGAGACAATGTTGTCGTCAGAATGACTTCTTGTTACTATAGGTGAGTGGGTAGGCGGGGGAGGAGTCTTATGACCTCCACGTGCCATCAATAGTGTTCAGGCCCTCCTTCTAGTGCCATTTCTTGACGTGTGAAAATGACCACTCATCAGCTAGAAGAGTGAATCCGGTCTGGGGTTGTCTAATTAACCCAAGCCATTTGAATTGACTCACTCGGACGGGTTTAATGGCTTCGTTGGCCAATCTAAAGTCTTAAAAGAGACAAATAAATAAATAAAAGAAACTAAATAACTCACTAGTTACTAATCACTGTTATATATGTGTACACATAAATATACAACTTATTTTAAATAATATTTACACACAGAACTGTTCGTCTAATTTATATGCATTTTATACAATTCATGAGTTTTAATCTGAACTCACTAAAATCAATGTAAAAATGGCTCTTTTGATGAAAGTAGATAAAGAAAGCAAAATGAACTATTTCTTTTTGGTTTGTTTTTATCTCTATTGCATATGTAAAATCAAAATCAAACTACTATTGAAACAGAATATGTAAACAGTGAAAATCAAACCATATATAAGAGTTTCTATATTAAACAACAAATAAAAGGAATAGACTAACCTATTTATCACTTGAAGAGTATGCATGCGACGTTTGTATGATCATGAATTGTCCATTCAGTCTGTCTCGAGATAAATATGTGATGTACTTTCACAGTGTTTGGAATAAATGCCAGACAGTTTGTTGATTGTTGTATTTAAATTATAAAAAGATAGGACGCAAAATAATAATTGTGATAAATGAGACTGCAAGTAATTACACATAAGATAAATCTGATAGTAACCACCCGCTTTTAATCACTCAACGAGATTAAGATAAACCTTATCATCTGAATTGAATGATCATTCACTATTTTCATATAACTGAAGCATAAAATTGTGAACTGTATAAAAGAGATTATCTTAACAAAATAATAATCTGTGAAGACGAAAGCTATCAACAGTCATCAAATTATCAAGATAAACAAATCATGGACAACAACAATATTTACAAGTAGCTAAAGCAGAAATGTAAACATATATTATGTCCAAATTTGAGTATAAGCTGTCCACAAGTAGCCCCAGGCCAAGATGTCCTGGTTACAAAAAATAATGGGTTTTTAAAGCCTTTAGAAAGGTAATTGTTTCCTTTTCTGAGATCAAATATTGATTACAAAAATAAAAGGGGGATATAACCACCCAGATCATACTAAATCCTTTAAAGCTCAAAAAAGTTCATTTCTGTTTGTACAAAAATGCATCATAGATATGGCTAGCAAGTCTCAAGGATGCTTCAGTTCAATTGGTAACCATGAACTCTTGAATATCCTGAAAAGAGAAGGAAAAATAGAGAGATTTAGACACATATTTAACCATTAATTTGCAAATTTTGAATTAACATAACTGGCTATAGAATCTGTTGATTCTGTAGCTAGTTATTTTAGTAAATGAAATTCAATTTATTGAATGAATAAAACAATCTAATTTAGTTAGTAAATAAACCTATTTTAAGATAAAAGGAATCATACCTCTAACTGTAAATCAAATCGTATCAGATGATCTTAGAATTTACTATTGTTGTTGCAGCCTCAACGTTTTTTAAAGTTACATTTCCTGTAGTCTTCATACGATTCCCTTTTCTTTCAATGACAGACTCGAGCCTATGGTTTTCTTCTGTTAAGGCACCAATCTGATTAGTGAGAGCTTTAACCTATGACTACAAGATAGGTATATCGTTGTAGTATCTATCAATCCATGATAGGCAAACTTCACACTTCGATTGTGCGATGGTCCCTTGGGAATAATCACAATTGTGAACCGGGGTATTTTCGACATGGACTGTAGATTTATTACCCAATTTAATACCAGGAAACTCTTTATTATGTTTTAGACAGAGAGGTAGATTGTCCACAAAGTTGTAAGGTCGATCGAGGTGTGGTTGGAACGAAAGAGGGTCTTCTCTAGTGAGGAACCTATCAATTTCGAAGTCCGAACTCTCATGGATCTCGATCATCTTGATCGAGCTCATATGAGGGTGCGACTTATTTCTGAGCCTCCTCGAAATTAAACTTCCGGCTCTCTTATTTTTGAAACTCAAATCAACATCGTCTTTAGACTTCTTGCCTGTAGGTTTGTTTGAAAATTTAACAGAGTTTTTATGCCATGTAACTTGCTCACGTGCCTACTCAATAACCTTTGGATCGAGTAAGGGTTTATTGTAGGGGGGGGAGAGATAGGCCTGGGTAGGTGAGAGGGGCATTGTAGGGTAGATTAAGTTTCTTCAATCACAGACTTGTCAATCTCTTCAACATTGGGGTTAGAGAAACTATTTTTGATTAAAAACGAATCCCAATTATCGTTCTACAACTCTAATTGATGTGCAAGTAAAATTGTTATTAAGCCGTGATGGAAGAGGCTTGAATCTAATCATTGCTTTCTATACCTTTTGTCCATTTTGTAAAGGCTCCTCAACAAATAATAAGGCATGTTTAAAGGAAACCCCATAAAAATCATGAGCAGACGCAGATGATAAAGAAACACAAGACCAAAACGTCCTTCATAGGTGACAAATTGTTTCAACACAACAAGCAGATCGTGCCATCGAGCTTTCAGTAAGGAGATGGGCATACCTCTATAACCTTGAGTTGAACATCACCCACCTTAGCTCTACACCCATCAAAGGAGAGAGTGAATTCCTGAGCAGTTTGTAGATTGAAACCCTGTAATTTTCTAAGGAAAACGAGCCAACCATTACTCTCAAGATCCTCTCTGGCATCGTCATATAAGAGAAAAGTTTGAGTGCCATTAGGTTCGACTCTAACAATAGGATCCATATTGAATCAATGAGCAATCAATCAAACACAACGCGTAGGGAGGGTTTGTGAGAACAGACTAGAGCCATACCCCGAGCCCGAGAAACACCAACAGTCTATAACGTTTCTGGATAAAATACATAACGAAAAGATAGGCATTTGTTTCAAATGAGTGTGAGGGGTGTTGCAGAGCTCGAGACCAAATTTTGAAATGATGATCTGATTGTAATCGTATTTCCACCTCTCATAAAGTACAACCACGACTAGAGCATTAAAATGATAATAAGTGTGCAACATAGTGGGTTCGATCATAAGGTTTGGTAGAGTGAAACTTGTAAATCAAAGCCTAGTAATGAGAAAAAATATGGCCAAAAATCACACAAAGAACCATATCAATGCTCAAATCAAAAAAATATTTTGTTAATATAACTTACAATCCCCAAGCATGTTTGGTATTCAAGGAATCAAAACAAAGAGAATAGTCTTCATAGCAAGGAACAAGGCTTCATTAATAAACTGTAGAGACATTTTTCCTTTTGTAAATTTTTTGAATAGAATGGTAACACAGTCGTAACTTTTGATGCTTCTTTTTCATGCTTTCAGTCATGACGAAGCATGAAAAAACAATAGGGAAAAGCAAAAACTTACAATTGTCATGGCGAAAAATGCTTATGAAGGAAAGAAAAATATATGACCCCGGTTAGGCAGCTACATAGATCATTTAATCGATATAAAAATTAAAAAATATGTTGGGCTGCCAACACTCTCCGACCTAATTCAACACATAAGCCTCCTAGCCTATAATAACTGGCTCACTAGCCTATACAACAAAACATATACACAAAGGATCCTTGGTGTCAAAATCATGCGCACATAAGTTTGCTACGCGTGGTATTTTGGGATGTGCACACTTCATCATTTTAGTGTGCAGTACATGTGTGCACTATACCATGGAAGGTACATGCAAAATTATATCAACAACTCACCAGCTTAAGTACATTTGTATTTACATTTACGGTGGGGGTTAGGCCTAGGGATATTACACTACCTAGGGACTTGCAAGAATAAATATACATGAAACAAATTGAAGGATTTGCAATAAAGGGAAAAAAAGAGTCGGTGTACAAGGTGAAGAGATCCCTTTATGGTCTAAAGAAATCACTGAGGATGTGGTACCAAAATTTTGACACATACATCCTTAGTTTTGGATTTCTAAGAAGCAATGTTGATCACTACATAAATTCCGAGGAAGAAGGAAATTGTTCCATATATGTAGCTTTGTATTTTGACAACATGTTGTTGGTCAGAAGAAACATGGATGTAATAAAGGAGGTGAATTTGCATTTATCCTCCAAGTTTGACATGGAGGTTCTCGATGAAACAAACCTCACTTTGGGCATGGAAATTATGAGAGATCAAGTAATTAGAAAGCTCCAAATAAATCAGAGGAAGTATATTGAAATAGTCTTGAAGTTTTTCAACATGCAAGATTGAAAACCAATCAAGATAACAATCCCTATGGGGGAAATACTAACTACGAAACAATGTTCAAAAACATGGGAAGAGATAAATGATATGACTCTTGCTCCCTCTGTAAGTGATTTTGGTAGTTTGATGTATGTGATGGTATTCTCTTGATGATATATTTCCCATCTAGTGGGAGTATTGAGCAGGTACATGTCGATTCTTGGGAAAGAGAATTGGACTATTGTCAAGAGAGTTTCAGGTATTTCCATGGAACAATAGAATATGTGATATGTTACCAAGGTAAACTTGAAAATAATAGGAAAGTGGCTTTGCTAATTCTAAACGGCTTGGAGATCTGGATCAACAGAGGTCGAGCGACATGTATGTGTTTAGATTGTTCGGTGGAGAAATCAGTTGGATGAGTAAGATATAGGTGTTTGTAGAATTTTCGACAGTAGAATATGAATATATTCCATCCCCTCATGCAAACAAAGAATTTGTATTGCTACATAGACTATGTTTGGAGAATGGGTTTGAATAGAAATATATGAAGATAAATTGCGATAGTTAGAGTGAAATTTTCTTGGAAAAGATCCCAACTTACCGTTCCAAGGAGAAGCATACTGTTGTACAATACCATTTTGTAAGAGATGTGGTGGAAAGAAATAAGGTGTTTATGGAGAAAGTAGACACTTTGGAAAATGTAGCAAACTCTTTGACCAAGTCTATGATACAAAAATACAATGATACATCACTAGCAAATAATGAAGTATCATTGTCTGGTAGTGAGCTTCGATATTCTTTGTAGCAACCCAAGCTCACTACTAGACAATGATACTTCAAAATTCCTAGTGCGCAGATACTACTTATAATGTTCCATGTTACAATTAGACCAAATTAATTGTGCACATCCTTAAGGTACTATGCCAAGACTCATGTTTATTCTCTCTCTACAAGTATACTTCTTTTAATACAATTATAGTAGTGGAATAAATGTCACAAACCTTTGCACTCTTTATCCCTTCAATACACACACATACACACACACACACACACATAACTATGAATGCAACACTTCTATGCACAAGTACTACTATGTGCTCAATCAATCCAATGTTGCAAGAAGACTTTTTCAACTTTGAGCATATGGACTACTTCACTGCACATTCGACGATTCATACCATGCCCTAGTATATTCTAATCATACCACATAGTTTAACTTACAACAATTATTGATATTCATCATACTTCTCATGAGCAACAATATATATATATATATAAGCAATAACATTGAACAGAGTTAACCACCATATCTAGATGCAAGTTCATACAGAAGATAGACCCATTAAAATATAACATTAGAGCACACAATAATTAAACAAGCCGGTGAAAAACACTAATCTTTTATGAAAAGTCACCAACTGCGTGCAGGACTCAAACGTTCCTCCCAGCCATATACTCTATTGCTCATAATATTTAAATGATAGTTCACCCCCGAATTAGGCTTAAACTCCACAAAAAAAAGGGTTCTTATTACTTGACTATGGTATGATATTCAACAAAATACTTGGTCCAAGGTTCCCACTGTTGCAACTATCCTATAGTCCTTCATTCCTAACATGCATGTCCCACCATAGAAAGTGTGCACCTTCTCTACTCAATAGTCCTTCGACTTCCCCACTTTCGTTTCAAGGCTTCAAAAAAAAATTGAACAGGAAGTCTCAGAGCCCTGTATCTAATGCCCAACACACTAGAGAAATTTTCTCAGAAAACTCTCACCTAGAGAGAATGTTCATGGTCTTGACAACCTGCCTCTTGAAAACAAAACTCTCACCTGGAGAGAATTCTCATAGTCTTCCAAACCCACCTCTTCGACATTAACACATTGATCATAGTACAAAAAAAAAAACCTTACAAGCTCTTCTGTGCATATAAGGTAATGGTTGTCCTCGCTCACATGGTTTGACCCCCTTCTGCACACGGGAAAGTGAATAATTCCCCCAATTACAATAAGGCCAACAATATATATTGCATGCCTCCAATTTGAGACCTGTCACTTTCATAAGTACCTTTATCAACTTGGTGACTCATTCCCATCCCATAAATTAAACTTTTAGAAATATTAATAAAATATTCCCTTTCCATATAGACAAAGGCTCTCTACCCTCAAAACTATGCGCTTAATCCGATGTGTGCAAAACACTGGGATGTGAACACTCTTCCTTTGGTGTTCCATCCATTTTCGTCCTTATACACACTTGCAAATGTGAGCTAAGTCCTACTGACTTAGTGTGTCCTCGGAGGCACAATGCCTAGGTTCAAAGTTCACGCTGTCACTTTGACTTGAACCTCTTCCATCTAGGCTAACTCCTAGGGAAGCCAAGGGGGGTATACCCTAGTTACTATATGAGATTAAGAGTTTTAATGTTCTAGGAGTTGGTTTTAATTAGTTAAAGGTTAAGGGAAATCTAGCCTAAGATGTCAATCAACAAATGAAAGATGCAACTATCTAAGTATGAGAGTCAGACCTTTTCCTAGGGCAACTAAGACTAGTGCCTAAGATTGGGCAATGGGGTCAACTAGGTTAAGGGGATATTCATTACAAGATAATTTACAAGTTACAAAAGATTACAAGAAGATAGATATAATTAGATACAAAAGAATATCTAAGATATACAGATTAAGACTAGATACAAAATATTAACAGGTGCTTGAAATGTGTAGGAAAGAAGATACTCAAAGATGAACAACCATCAACACATCAAGCCAAGCATCCTCACAATAGATAGACTTCCGTTGGACTGCTTTTCAATGGCCAAGATACACTAATCACTCAAGACCCAATCAAGAGAATGCCTCCAGGTGGATGCGCACTTCTTGAAGGATCACACCACAAATACAAGAAAAGAATAAAGATGAAAGCTTTGAAAGTAAAATGCTCCAGATGAAGAGATATAACCACTTAAGTATTTATTCTACAATAGATAAATTAACTTACATATGAATGTAGATTGAAAGACAGTGAGACCAGTGAACTTGCAAGGTTGTAACTATATTGCTGATTTTGTAGATTGAAAAATAAATTAAGTGATTAAGTGTGAGATTAATTTTAGCCCTATCTAGGTGTCAACCCAAAACTCTCCTCCCCCTATTACCAAGTGGTTGTAGGATGCTCAATAAGTGAGGCAACGAGGCCTACCCTAGCTTCACAGGTCAACCCTAGGGCTGAGTACTACGGAAAAATTTCCGTGGCTTTCCTCAAAACCCCAGTTTTTAAGTGGCGAAGATGGTGAGTTAAGGTGTCCTATTAGGTCTAATTAATAAATTTTAGATCTATGAGCTAAATAGTGCGAAGTGTGATTGAGTGCTTGTAGCTTGCTCAACAAGAAATTGCCAAAATACTGAAAATTGAAAGATAAGAGGGCCGATTCCTTTAGGCAATGGATTGCAAGTTAAATTTTAGTTTCCGGAAAAGGCCTTGTGGATGGAAACTAGAATTAACGAGAGTTCTTAGTTATTATATTGCAAATGTGAAGTGTGAGAACTGAAAGTAACTTGCAGAATTGTAAAAGGTTGATTGATTGAGCCTTTATGAAACCAGTGTTAGCATTCGCATGTGTATTATAAAGATTAAATAAACTGAACTTGCATGCAATGGAAAATAACGATCTAATCTAAGCCACCATGGGCTCTAAGCTAGCATGTAGAAATCACAACTAATCTAGCTAAGCTTGCAAAGTAAAGACTGAAAGGAAAGCAAGCCGCTTGGGTACAACTCCTTTGGGCTTGCGTTTATAGTATTTTAGTGTAGATCAGAAAGAAGAAAATGTTACCCAGTGAGAGGAGTTGTTTGGAGGGTTTGTTGTGCATGTGAATTGGGCAGCATGCCCTCTTGTCCTGGTAAGAACCTGCAAAAATCAGCAATCTATTGCTTGCTGATTTGAGCTGCAACACACTTAAAAAGTCAATGAAATTTATGTTTTTAGGCAGAAATTTCTTACATATGTAAACCAGAAAATTATACGATTTTAGGTGACCTATATAAGCATGTTAGCTACCAAAATGAAGAATGAGAGAAGGTGAACAATATCAGAAATAATTTTGAGTGTAAGTGAGAAGTAAGGGTAAATCCGTGCTAGGAATTATCCCAATATCCTCTCCTTGAAGTGTCTTGCAAAACTTAAACAAAATTTGAGACGAAGATAGATAATGATGGCATATATTAATAATCAAAACTACTTTCAATCATTAGTAAATGTTGATCAAATAATTTATCAATTATACAATCACTAAACCTAGTTAAGTAAACTACTTTACCCAACAATCTACCTATAATCACACAAATATTTAAAACAAAAAGATTTCACCTCATATGCATGCAAAGAGCCCAGACAAATCTTGAGATCTGTGTATCCTCCAAATCATTTCCTTTTATTATCGAAATGGAAGAAGTTGTAGCAACTAATTGCTACAAGTTCTTTAAGAGCCACACCGATGAAGAAAGGTGACAATAATGATGAGAGAGGAAGAGAATAAGATGGTGAGAAAATAGTAGCATAACAGTGCAATAATGAAAGGTGATGAATGATGGAGTGAGAGGTCTCTTAAATATCTTCAGAAGCTAAGGAGACCCCTCTTGGATCTTCAACAAGTGTCAAATATCCAAAGGTGAAGACAACTCAATGAGAAAAGCCACCAATGAGATGATAGGATTTTAGGGTGAGGGGAAATGGAAAGAAGAGTTGGATGGGTGAAGAAAGAAAGGAAGGCAGGGGGCTAATTAGGAAAGTGAGGGAGTTTCTTGCTTTGATCCAAGGCAATTTCCATCTAAGTACTACATTTCCAGCTTTCTCCAAGAGTGGGGGTGTAAGTTGCCAAGAGGAGCATGTGATTTCAAGGGGAAAGCATGAGTCAAAGGAGGAAATACGTGAGTGTGGAAGAGGAAATACGTGAGGTTTTGAGTTGGCAAGAGTTGGAGTGTGTTGGCACACTCCTTAAAGGCATGCGAGTGGGTAAGGAGAGGCCCCACGCTTTAACTAAGGAAAGAATCCAACATTACATGGGTTAGTGCATGAGGATGGTGAAGGCATGGAGAGTGGGGGTGTGTGGGACACACTCCCAAAGGTACGTGAGTAAGAGAGGAGGGACCCATTCATAATATGAATTTTCAAATTATGTGGGAGTGGGGACGCATTCCCAAACGAAAGCGTGAGTGTGACGTGAGGGACGTGAGGTTTGAGAGATCGTGGGGTTGGAGTGTGGAGTCCACACTCTAAGTGTGATGTGGAGGCTAGGAGGAAGGGAATAGGAGTGAGAGAGGGGCCCATAACTCATTAATATGAGTTATTATATCAATCAAAGAATTATTACAAGCTCACGTGGGAAAAGGGACGTGAACTCAAAGTTGGAAATAAAATAAAGATTAAATAATAATTAAAGGTGGGTTTAAAAGGTTGGTAATGGTTAGGAAAGGTTAAGTGGGGTATCTCTCATCATTATTTGTCGCTTAATTCACCTAATTTGGACCATTATTACAAAATTGACATTTTCCCATGTCCTGGGTTTGGCAATTAAAACTGTCGTTTTTCCGAAAAACTCCTAAGTGGACAAACAACCTATCAAAACTTGTCCGACTGAGTTGAAACTTGGTCCACGGGTATAGGAGGTCTCATTAGATTTATTTTGAGTACAAATACCCCTATCAAAAATCCTGGGACCTAAGTTTTACATTAATTACCTAGAATTAATTAATTAATTAATCAATTAATTAATTCGGAACCTTAAAAAAAACCTAGCTATACTTGACGGAATTCCGCGAAATTTCGTGTGCTGTCTTACATGGTCATTTACAAAATTCCTAAACACTAGCTACCTAGGAATGACTTCGTTAGAACGCCTTTCACCTTTTTGGAGGATTTATTGGGTGGGAGTGAAAAACTCAAGGGAGATTAACTCTACTGGTTAGGCCACATTAACCTCCTGAGGATAAAAAACACTCAGTGAAAGGAACTCTCCTAATGAAGAAACCCTAAGGAAACTAACCTAACATGATCCATGTAGACCTATTACATTATAAACCCGTGCAGGGGTGCGGTAATCCTTCTTACAAAATTTTGTGTTGGAGGCATAAATTGCCTAGTAGAACCAAACTGTCCTCGACATACTAGCATCTGATGATGCATTTATTCATGATACATGGATTTGACCCCCTAGTTGAAGAGGTGGTCAACATCTAGCTCCACATGGGGACATGTGTTTGATCTTCTCAATCGGGATGGAGAGCATACGAGAATCCAACATCTACAAAAAGGTGCTCACCAATATCCAACATAAGCATACATATATATCAAATGAATAAATAAAATGCTATAAACAACATTTACATTATGAAATAACTAAAGTACAACATGTATAACTACGAAATGAATCTATGATACAGAAATAATTCTAAGTACACATCAACATAATGAATAAAATAATACAAAATTGAAATACAAGGAGAAGGGTTAGATATACATTACAGAGGGTGTCCAAATGGACACCAAGTTGCTGCATGGAGAACACTTTAAGGCGGGGTTTGCTTGCTAGAATGTCTGACTTTATGACGTCCCACTAGCTGAGAAGAGTTGCTAGAAGACTGATACACTTTATGTTGGTTGCTTATTCTTTCATGTGAATCCCAGCTTCTAACCTTAGGCCATTTGGGGCAGTTCCCCTTAAAAAATTTCTAATGGTTTTCCATAGGTGCCGAGTGTAAAGTCTATGAACTTAGTTTTTCCTTGAAAGGATTTCCATACCTTTTATTAGGGATGGTAGACTTTACTTTATCAATACTAACCTTATCATCCCTAGTAAATTCCATCAGATTTTCATCACTTAATTTTTCTTTAATTTTCCCAATTTCCTCAAAATAAGGAGGGTGTGGCCCAAGAATTCCATCTGACTTGTTCTGACCTCTAACTAATTCCTATGATGCAGGTTGAGCTCATGAAAAAATTTCAACTAACACATCTAATTCCGAATTTAACTCTGAAGAAGGCAAACCATTATCTGTCTTACCCAAATCTTCTTCAAGAAAAATCCCATCAAAAGAATCCATGGGGTCCCAAACATTACAAATGCTTGGGGGCCTATCATTTAATTTCAACTTTATAGGAATGGAATCTATCTCATAACACCCCATTTCCACTTCTTGAAAAACAATCTCATTTTCTTTTTTCCTAGGATCTTCCACGTGATATTTTCTTTCCAACTCTCTATTCAATCTAAACTCTAAACCATTTGGAGTTGGAATGGTGGCATAAGTTAAGTCCATCTGTAAATTACCACCTAAATCTGCAGTTGTCTTTCTATTTAGCAACATGCCCCAAGTATCTGGTGAATCAACTACAACAATGTCCATCTCAATCATGATATCTGGGAATGCAGCTAAGTGTACTTGTAATCCCTTAATCAAACCATGCACCGCTATGGTTTTTCTATCCATAGCACAAATGTTATGATAAGGCCTAGATATTCTTAAGTTCAACTATTCCATTACTTTCTTAGTCATAAAATTTGAAGTAGCTCCTGAATCTATCATACAATTATGAAGAATAAAATCGTTCACGAGCAAGGATAGGTAGAAAGGTATGTTCTTTTCATTCCCCCTATCCATATTTTGTAGAATAATTGGTGCATCCTGATAAGTTTTGGATGGTGGATGGTCCACACTTTTATGAGAAGGACAATCTATGGCTCTAAGTAGCTTCTCCCTCTGAGAAGGAATCTTCATTAATTCCGACACTGGTACCAATATTTTTGCATTACTTAACCATCCTCCTAAGTCAATATTTAAATCTGATCTTGCATACACATCTGACTTAGGGGGGTTTTGAGCTACCTTGGGAAAGTTTGCTTGGTTGTTCCTTTGATTTTTATCTCCATTCCTTTGGTAGGTAATGCCTCTAAACTTAGCCATTTCAGCTACTTGTCTTGGAGTAGGCTTAGGACCAAACATTTCTGTCACCTTATCCACCACGACATCACTCATGCAATTCACATTTCTCTCCCCCTCATTATGTTCATCTGAATCCATCCAATCATACATGCCATCATTATACTTATGACCAAACATATTAACTTGTTCATTTGAAGATCCATAAGGTCTTGTCTCATCATAAAGGTGAAGGAAGAATTGGTGTGTTGATTCATCATGGAATTGCTCACAAGGTATGCAATAATGAACATCCTGGTGGTCAACCCAATTTGTGGCTTCAAATGGATTTGGTGGTCTTTGATCTTGGGGAGGAGATTTCTTAGGCCATTTGTCATTTGGCCTATGTTGGGACCTATTAGCCTAGCCCCTCTCCATGGCTATCAACCTATTTTGCATGGAATTCATCTGACTAACTTGTTCCTTCAATTGATTAGCATGATTGATTTCCATTTGTTTAATCAATTGAGTGAGTTCCTTAATGCCATCACTGGAGGGTTTCTGAGTCTCAACATTCTTCTTCTTCTCATCAAAAAGTTGGGAAGAATACCCTCTAGTAAAACCCGGGATGTTAGACTTCCTAGCATCCTGCATGTTCTTATCAATTTTGATAGTCATGGCTTGTGTTGTTTTCAAATCCTAAGGGTCCTTATCCCTCAAGGAATACCTCATTTCTCCCTCAAAATCCTCCATATAGTATATCAAGACTGCAGCATCTGAGGGTTTAATGTCATCATGAAGACTCCTCACTAAATTGTTGAACTTAGCGTTGAATTCCTCCATAGTTTTGTTCTCTTTCATATGGCTAGAAGTGAGGGCGGCTAACTGAAACCTATGTTCCTTCTGATCACCCCATCTCTTTCTAGATTCATCCAATATTGAATCAAGGGTGTTGAACTTAGCTGGATCAAAATCTGTAAACCATTCAGCAACATCACCTTCTAGTGAATACACAAATAGGGTCATTTTTACATCTTCTTCATCATGACCTCTACAATATCTTTCCACACACATCCGGAAGTTCAAGATGTGGGACTTTGCACTGATTGCATTGTTTCCCTGACAAGTAGGCAACTTGTCTATGGCTTTCTTAGGGACTTGGTGTGGGGCACCTTGGATGGCTGCAAAATTCAAAGGCCTCAAAAAGATACTCGTGGTTGCGTTAGTATTATTAGTGGGCTTATTAACGGTTTGTTGATTATTAGTTTGGAACAAGAATTGGATATGAGGGAGTGATTCTTCTCCAAGAATTTCAAGTAGCCTCCTAGGGGCAAGGCAATTTATCCTTCTCCTATAAACCTTCTCAAGTTCAAGAAAAGAGTAAATCAAACCTTGTGCAATGCTCCTAGTAATATACCTGACAGATTTGTTCAATGGAGTCACCACTTGGAAAGGAAACACACGCAATCAACCAATGCAAGTTCAAAGACTTTTAGGGACTAAAGTGTATTATTCCTTAGTTCTAAAAGAAAAAGTTAAATCGTTTTGACAAAGGATAAATGACTTATCCCCGGCAACGGCGCCAAAGATGTTGTCGTCCTTATACACACTTGAAAACGTGAGCTAAGTCTTGCTCACTTAGTGTGTCCTCGGAGGCACAATGCCTAGGTTCAAAGTCCACACTGTCACTTTGACTTGAACCTATTCCGTCTAGGCTAACTCCTAGGGAAGCCAAGGGGGGTAGACCCTAGTTACTAGATGAGATTAAGAGTTTTAATGTTCTAGGAGTCGGTTTTAATTAGTTAAAGGTTAAGGGAAATCTAGCCTAAGATGTCAATCAGTAAATGCAAGATGCAACTATCTAAGTATGAGAGTCAGACCTTTTCCTAGGGCAACTAAGACTAGTGCCTAAGATTGGGAAATGGGGTCAACTAGGTTAGGGGGATATTCGTTACAAGATAATTTACAAGTTACAAAAGATTAGAAGAAGATAGATATAATTAGATACAAAAGAATATCTAAGATATACAGATTAAGACTAGATACAAAATATTAACAGGTGCTTGAAATGTGCAAGAAAGAAGATACTCAAAGATGAACAACCATCAACACATCAAGCCAAGCATGCTCACAACAGATAGACTTATGTTAGACTACTTTTCAATGGCCAAGATACACCAATCACTCAAGACCCAATCAAGAGAATGCCTCCAGGTGGATGCACACTTCTTGAAGGATCACACCACAGATACAGGAATAGAATAAAGATGAAATATTTGAAAGTAAAGTGCTCTAGATGAAGAGATATAACCACTTAAGTATTTATTCTACAACAGATAAATTAACTTCCATATGAATGTAGATTGAAAGATAGTGAGACCAGTGAGCTTGCAAGTGTGTAACTATATTGCTAATGTTGTAGATTGAAAATTAAATTAAGTGATTAAGTGTGAGATTAATTTTATCCCTATCTAGGTGTCAACCCAAAACTCTCCTCCCCCTATTACCAAGTGGTTGTTGGATGCTCAAGATGTGAGGCAACAAGGCCTACCCTAGCTTCATAGGTCAACCCTAAGGCCGAGTACTCCAGAAAAATTTCCGTGACTTTCCTCAAAACCCCAGTTTTTAAGTGGTGAAGATGGTGAGTTAAGGTGTCATATTAGGTCTAATTAATAAATTTTAGATCTATGAGCTAAATAGTGCGAAGTGTGATTGAGTGATTGTAGCTTGCTCAACAAGAAATTGCCAAAATACTGAAAATTGAAAGAAAAGAAGGTTGATGCCTTTAGACAATGGATTGCAAGTTAAATTTTAGTTTTTGGAAAAGGCCTTGGGGACTCAAACCAGAATTAATGAGAGTTATTAGTTATTATATTTCAAATGTGAAGAATGAGAACTGAAAGTAACTTGTGGAATTGTAAAAGGTTGATTAATTGAGCCTTTATGAAACGAGTGTTAGCATGTGCATGTTTAATATAAAGATTAGATAAACTGAACTTGCATGCAACGGAAAATAATGATCTAATCTAAGCCACCATGGGCTCTAAGCTAGAATGTGTTATGAGATTTACTCTAGACTATTTTAAGTTAAGCATGCATGTAGAAATCACGATTGATCTAGCTAAGCTTGCAAAGTAAAGACTGAAAGGAAAGAAAGCCGCTTGGGTACAACTCCTCCGGGCTTGAGTTTACAGTATTTTAGAGTAGATCGGGAAGAAGAAAACGTTACCCAGTGAGAGGAGTTGTTTGGAGGGTGTGTTTTGCATGTGATTTAGAAAGCATGCCCTCTTTTCCTGGTAAGAACCTGCAAAAATCAGCAAGCTATTACTTGTTGATTTGAGCTGCAACACACTCAAAAAGTCAATGAAATTTCTGATTTTAGGCAGAAATTTCTTACATATGTAAACCAGAAAAATATACGATTTTTGGTGACCTATCTAAGCATGTTAGCTACCAAAATGAAGAATGAGAGAAGGTGAACAATATCAGAAATAATTTGGAGTGTAAGTGAGAAGTAAGGGTAAATCCGTGCTAGGACTTATCCCAATATCCTCTCCTTGAAGTGTCCTGCAAAGCTTAAGCAGAATGTGAGACAAAGAATGATAATGATGGCATATATTAATAATCAAAACAACTTTCAATCATTAGTAAATGCAGATCAAATAAGATAGCAATTATGCAATCACTAAACTTAGTTAAGTAAACTACTTTACCCAACAATCTACCTATAATCACACAAATATTTAAAACAAAATGATTTCACCTCATATGCATGCAAAGATCCCAGACAAATCTTGAGATCTATGTATCCTCCAAATCGTTTCCTTTTATTATCCAAATGGAAGAAGTTGTAGCAACTAATTGCTAGAAGTTCTTCAAGAGCCACACCGATGAAGAAAGGTGACAATAATTATGAGAGAGGAAGAGAATAATATGGTGAGAAAATAGTAGCATAACAATGAAATAATGAAAGGTGATGAATGAGGGAGTGAGAGGTCTCTTAAATAGCTTCAGAAGCTAAGGAGACCCCTCTTGGATATTCAATAAGTGTCAAACATCCAAAGGTGAAGACAACTCAATGAGAAAAGCCACCAATGAGATGATAGGCTTTTAGGGTGAGGGGAAATGGCAAGAAGAGTTGGATGGGTGAAGAAAGGAAGGCAAGGAGGGGATAATTAGGCAAGTGAGGGAGTTTCTTGCTTTGATCCAAGGCAATTTCCATCTAAGTGCTATGTTTCCATCTTTCTCCAAGAGTGGGGGTGTAAGTTTCCAAGAGGAGTGTGAGATTTCAAGGGGAAAGCATGAGTAAAAGGAGGAAATACGTGAGTGTGGAAGAGGAAAGATGTGAGGTTTTGAGTTGGCAAGAGTTGGAGTGTGTTGGCACACTCCTTAAAGGCATGCGAGTGGGTAAGGAGATGCCCCACACTTTAACTAAGGAAAGAATCCAACATTATGTGGGTTAGTGCATGAGGATGGTGAAGGTGTGGAGAGTGGGGGTGTGTGGGATAAACTCCCAAAGGTACATGAGTAAGAGAGGAGGGACACATGCCCCATTCATAAAATGAATTTCCAAATTACGTGGGAGTGGGGACGCATTCCCAAAGCAAAGCGTGAGTGTGACGTGAGGGACGTGAGGTTTGAGAGAGCGTGGGGTTGGAGTGTGGAGTCCACACTCTAAGTGTGATGTGGAGGATAGGAGGAAGGGCGTAGGAGTGAGACATGGGCCCATAACTCATTAATATGAGTTATTATATCAATCAAAGCATTATTACAATCTCACGTGGGGAAAGGGACATGAACTCAAAGTTGGAAATAAAATAAAGATTAAATAATAATTAAAGGTGGGTTTAAAAGGTGGGAAATGGTTAGGAAAGGTTAGGTGGGGTATCTCTCATCATTATTTTCCACTTACTTCATCTAATTTTTACCATTATTACAAAATTGGCATTTGCCCATGTCCTGGGTTTGGCAATTAAAACCGTCATTTTTCCGAAAAACTCCTAAGTGGACAAACAACCTAGCAAAAATTGTCCGACTGAGTTGAAACTTGGTCCATGGGCATAGGAGGTCTCATTATCTTTATTTTGAGTACAAATACCCCTATCAAAAATATCGGGACCTAAGTTTTACATTAATTACCCATAATTAATTAATTAATTAAGCAATTAATTAATTCAGAACCTTAAAAAAAACCTAGCTATACTTGACGGAATTCCACGAAATTTTGTGTGTTGTCTTACATGGTCATTTACAACATTCCTAAACACTAGCTACCTAGGAATGACTTCATTATAATTTCTTTCACCACTTTGGAGGATTTATTGGGTGGGAGTGAAAAACTCAAGGGAGATTAACCTAACTGGTTAGGCCACATTAACCTCCTGAGGATAAAAAACACTCAGCAAAAGGAAATCTCCTAATGAAGAAATCATAAGGCAACTGACCTAACATGATCCATTTAGACCTATTACATTATAAACCCGCACAGGGGTGCGGTAATCCCCCTTACAAATTTTTGTGCTGGAGGCATAAATTGCCTAATAGAACCAAATTGTCTTCAACATACTAGCATATGATGATGCATTTCTTCATGATACATGGAGTTGACCCCCTAGTTGAAGAGGTGGTCAACACCATCCTCACACACTTACACAAGTGTGCACCACATTATAAAATTTTTGTGTTCTTTCTTTGATGCACCATCCTCACACAATCACCAAACTATGGAATGTGTGCACATAACTAAATCTAAGGCTTGATATCGTCAACTCACTAGGTTATATATATATACATACATTTATATTTACATTTACATTTGGGGTTTGGTCTAGGGGTATTACAGTTCCCTTCCCATTATTTATGCACTGTCCTCAGTGCATTACTTACACATGTACACTCGAAACTTTAAAAAGTCTTCAAAGAGATGTGGGTAGTCTTCCTGCATAGCATCCTCATGTTCCCATGTTGCATCCTCAGGACTGTAATAGGTTCACTAGACCTTTATCACCCCTACTGCATGATTCCAAAGTGTCTTGACTTTTCGATCCAATATCCACACCGGTTGAACTCGTAAGTCTCCCTCTTTATCCACTTGAACCACATTCCAATCAATGACATGATTAACATCAGGTATATACTTTTTAAGTAAAGAAACATCAAATACATTATGAATACTCAAGGATGCAAGTTGAGCCAACATATATGCAATAATACCAATCCTCTCTAGGATTTCAAATGGACCACAATATTGTGTTCCTATCTTAGAGAAATTCCCCAACTTCGAGGAACTTCGTCTCACTTTTACTTTTTTTTTGGTGCAGGCAGAATCAAAAACTCGTGGTTCTTATACTCGCATGACATGGGGTCGATTCCCGTCTGCTACCTATATAACCTCCAGGTGCGTCCACACAACACGCAAGCATGGGGCATAGGTAAATCGAGGTGAGAATCAAACTTGAGACCTCCTTTTTACATATGTCCTTCCATTTACACAGAACTTGCCAATCTGTATACACCCCTGCAGGCGTAAAAAGTTGAAGGACACGTGGGTGGGATTTGATCCACTTATGTGTGCATGGGTTAGTCTTTCTTTTACTTTTAGGAACACATGGTCACCAAATTTAAATTCTCTAAATGTTCATCCTGTATCTGTGCAGGTTTTCTGTCTATCTTGAGCATCTTTTAAATTTTGCTTTATTTTTACCATCTTCTCTTCCATTTCCCATAGTAGATTTGGCCCAACTACTATGTGGTCTACTAGGTTATCCCAACTCACAGGTGTGTTGCATATTCTATCATACAATGCTTCAAATGGACTCATGTTTAATATGCTTGATACCCATTGTTGTTAGAAAACTCTACCAAATGCAGGTAGTCTTCCCATTTTGATGGCTTATCCATCACATAGATCCTTAGCATATCTTTTATTACCTTATTTACCCTCTTTATTTGTTCATCTTTCTTAGGGTGATATGTTTTTCTAAAGTTTAGACTTGTCCAAATTCCTTTGAATAATCCCTTCCAAAAATTTGAAGTGAACTTGGGATATCTTTCAAACACAATTTCCTTAAGCATACCATGTAATTTAGCAATTTCTCGCATGTATATCTCAACAATGTTGGTTTCCTTGTGCGTTGATTTCAATGGAACAAAATAGGTAGCTTTAGAAAGATTGTCCAACAACACCATAATAGAATCATGTTGCTTAGAAGTCCTAGGAAACTTAGTTATAAAATCCATCGTTATAACTTCTCATTTCAACTTAGGAATGGGAAAAGTTTGTAGAAAATCAACTGGATGTTTGTGATCAACCTTGAACTTCTGAAATCTACCAATAAAAATATCTACTTCCATTTTCATACATGGCCAATAGTATTGCTTCTTAACTACAACAAATTTCTTCTGGTAACTTGGATGTCTAGCATAAGGAACCTTATGCATTTCTGACAATATTAGGATTTTCAAATCCTGATTATTTGGCACATAGATTCTACGTCTATACATCAGGATCCCATCCTCTCAAATTATAACCTTCAAACTTCTGTTGTGACATACCTTATTGTAAAGTCGCCTTTATGTCCCTATAACTCATATATGATTTGGCAACTTCAAAAATTATATCACACAAATCTATCTAGTACATGCTAATGGTTGTAGCATGTATCTCATGCACCCTCCTGCTGAGTGCATCAACCACCTTGTTCTCTTTTCCTATGGTATGCTTTATGTCGAAGTCATACTCACTAAAAAACTTTCACCACTTGCTTTGTCTAGAATTTAAACTTGGCTATCCAAACAAATATTTCAGACCACAATGGTATGTTCTCAGCTCAAATATTTTACCCATGAGATAATGACACCACATATTCAAGGCATGCACTATAGCTGCCAATTTTAAATAATGAGTAGCATAAATCCTTTCATGCTCTTTCAAATTTCTTGATTTGTAGCAGACTACATGTCCATTCTAACTCAGGACTCCACCGAGTCCTTCCTTACATGCATTTATGAACACACTAAAGTCTGCATCATGATCGACAATTTTCAAAATTGGTGCACTTGTCAACAAACTTTGCAAGTGATGAAAAATCCTTTCACAATACAAAGTCCACTCAAATCACACACCTTTCTTTCGCAGGGATGTGATTGGATGTGCAATATTTTAGAATCCATTGATAAACCTTATGTAGTACCCTTATAGTCCCATAAAGTATCTCACTTCTGCGACATTTCTTTGTGTTGGACATTCCTTAATGGTTTTTATCTTCGTTGGGTCCACAAATATTCCTTATTCTGAAATGATATGACCCAAGTAATGAATCTTCCTCTGGTAAAATGAACATTTTATAAACTTTACATAAAGTTGAATCTCCCTCAATACCTGCAACACCATCCTCAAGTGTTGTTCATGCTTTTCTTCATAATTTGTGTAAATAAGTATGTCCTCCAAAAATACAATGACAAAATTATCTAAATAACTTCTGAAAACTCCATTCATTAAACACATTGAGACAACTAGTGCAATTGACAACCCAAATGGCACGAACTCGTATTGACCATACCTTGTTCTAAAAGAAGTCTTGTTGATGTCTTCCTCTCTTATTCTCACTTGGTGATATCCATATCTGAGATCAATCTTGGAAAATATCCTTGCACCCCTTAGTTGATCAAACATGTCATCTATCCTTGGCAAATTATACTTGTTCTTCATTGTTACCTTTTTCAATTGTCTGAATTCAATACAAAGTCTCAACATACCATCCTTATTTATAGAGAAGTAGATATCTATGTTCCAAGGGAATATCGATATCTCTTTAAAGACATCCTCAAACTCTTTCAGTATTTCACATTCTTCAACACTTAGCACTTTATCCTTAGGTGCCTCTTCTATGTGTGTTGCAAATACTTTGTGCAATTCTCTCTTTTTCACCTCTTTGAGGACAATCTCTAAACATATGATTTCCATCACAACCCAACACTTCATTGGTTGCTACCTTGGCCTGGTTTCCATTACCTCACTCATTCTGGCTTCCTTGGAAATTGGATGTCCTTGTGCAGTATTTATGAAAAATGGTGGCTTAGTCCCCTTCTTCCTCGGTTACACCTTGCTTTTCATCTTGTCTTCCCAAGCCTTTTGGAAATTCGATATTCCCTTTTGCTGATCATAAAGACATTTAACATGTTTTATGGTATCTTCCAATGTCTTGGGATCGTTATATTGTATATTATCTCTAATAAACAATGGAATCCCACTTAAGTACCTTTGAATATTCACTTGTTCATCCTTGATAAAAGACACATATTTCTGCAGTTCTAAAAATCTCCTTTCATACTCCCAAGCTTGAGTTCAAATAACTCCATTTTCCTATCATAGTAGTTCTTGGTTAAATATTTATTTTCAAAACATCGCTTGAATTCTCTCCCAGTAACCTTCTTCTCATCAATGTTCCACACTTGCACATATTCATCCCACCACATTGATGCTTTCCCCTTGAGATGATAAATGAAAATTCTCCCTTCTACCTAGGAGGAGTAGTTATGCAGCTGGAAGTATTTCCTCATACCCAATAACCATGTCTCTACATCCTCATCCTTTTTATGCTCACTGTTAAAGGTGGGAGGATTGATCTTATTCATTTATCCCTATAGTTGATCCACCTCAGTCCTTCTCTTATGATTTCTGACAAGAGATGGACTCAAACTATTGCGCACTCTCCCAACTGAATATCTTGGAGAGTGATGGAGATGCTTGACAACACTTTTTTTTTATTCCCTCATCATGAGGTTCGTGTCTTCCTATCCTACTTGTCCCTATCTCCTTATCCATTTTTTCCTCAGTTTTGTCCAATATTTGTAGCAACTTGATGTTGAAGCCTTCTTATTCCTCCTTGGCTTTCATAAGCCTATCGTTATCAACATTATAACTTTGGACGTCCCTTTTGCAAACTTTTGTAAGCCTTTCCTATGTCCATTGGAATTTTAACCTTCAACACCCATAACAACGAAGAACCTTTCTATTTCTTCATCTTGACTATAGGTTCCCTGTGCACCTGCCATGATTTTAATCTCTGCATTGATCCTGGATTAAATTAATTGTTGTTAATTCTACAAAAAGTGTCGTCAACAAAATCTGTTAGACTAAATAATGCGAAAATTTTATGAAATCTATGCACAATTTGTCATAATCCTTTATTTAATTTTTCCTTTGGATGCTTTCTTTAACATCCAAACTCTAGTTTGCACACTCGTGCATTGTTTGTTTTTAGTGCATAACAACTATATACCATGCACCATTGGTTTTCCACGCAAAATAAACTCTACATTGTGCAACACCAATAATTAACACACATGTATATTTCATGTTGATCTTTGTCCCACACAAATCTAGTGTTGAAACAATTTCTATGATACTAGAATGTAACGTCCCCAGCCTCCCAGGTTGGGCCACGTCACACAATATCAACTTCTGTCTCTAGGGTATTCTTTGTAGTAGCCCGAGTTCACTACTCGACAATGCTACTTCAAAATTCCTAGTGTGTGAATACTACCTACAATGCTCCCTGTTACAAGAAGACCTGATTAACTGCGCACAACCTTAAGGTACTACGCCAAGACTCATGTAGAGTATATCCCTATGAGTATGTACTTCTTTAATACAATTAGAGTAGTGGAATAAATGTCACAAACCTTTGCGGTCTTCATCTCTTCAGTACACACACACACACACACACACACACATATAGATGTGCTTGGAACTCTTTTCCGCACAAGTACTACTACTTGCTCAATCAATCCAATGTTGCACACATATTATTTCAACTTTGAGCGTGTGGACTACTTCATTGTGAATTTGACGATTCATACCATGCTTTGGTATCTTCTAATCATACCAGAGAGCTTAATTTTCAGTAATTCTTGATATTCGTCATACCTCTCATGAGAAACAATATCTATATATAAAGAGAGAGAGAGAGAGAGAGAGAGAGAGAGAGAGAGAGAGAGAAGCAGTAACATTGCACAAATTTAACCATAATATGCAGATGCAAGTTCATACAAAAGATAGACCCATTAAAATATAACATTAGAGCACACAATAATTAAACAAGCAAGTGAAAGACACGTATCTTTTATGAAAAGTCACCAATTGCATGCAGGACTCAGACAATCCTCCTAGCCATAGAATTTGTCACTCATAATGTTTCAACGATAGGTCACCCCTGAGATGGGATTAAATTCCACAGGAAAAGGGTGCTTATTACCAGACTATGGTATGATGTTCAACAAAATACTTGGTCCAAGGTGCCCATTGCTGCAACTAGCCTATAGTACCTCATCCTCCACATGCCTGTCCAACCTCAGGAAGTGTGACCCTTTTCTACTCAATATTCCTTCAACTTCACCACTTCCCTTCTAGGGCTTCAACAACAGGACAAACAGGAAGCCTCAGATCTCTATATCTAATGCCCAACGCACCAGGGAACAATTCTCAACAAAATCTCACTTGGAGAGAATGCTCACAAGCCTCACAAATCACCTCTTCAACACCAAATCTCTCACCTGGAGAGAATTCTCACAGTCCTGACAACCTATATCTTCAATAGTTACACCCTGATTACAATAAAAAAAAAAAAAACCTTACAAGCTCTTTTGTGTAGATAAGGTAATAGTCTTTCGCTATCATATGGTCCGATCCCCTTCCGCACATGAGAAAGTGAATAATCCACCCAATTAAACTAAGGCCAAAAATATATATTTCATACCTTCAACATTCACTTGGTGTCTCGTTCCCATCCCTCGAGAACTTAGGATAAATAAATATCCATAAATTAAACTTTCATAAATATTCCCTTGACCTAAGCTTCCTCTTTTCCATTTTCCGTGGAGTTTATCCCCCATCTCTTTTTCATATGAATTGAGTCTACACAAAGTGATGTGATTATATTAATAATCTTGAGGTGATTAAATTTACAATACAAGTGCACTTTCCTTTTGCACGCAGGCTCACCAACCTAAAAAACACAAGCATATATACAAAGGCTCTAGTCTACCCTCAAAATTGTGTGCTTAATCTAGTGTGTGCAAAACTCTAGGATGTGCACACTCTTGATTTGGTGTGCCATCCTCACACACTTACATAAGTATGCACTACACTATAAAATATGCACATTCTTTCTTTGATGCACCATCCTCACGCAATCATCGAACTATGGAATGTGCACACATAACTGAATCCAAGGATTGATATCATCATCTCACTAACTTATATATACATTCATTTATATTTACATTTAGTTTTGGGGTTCGGCATAAGGGTATTAAATATTTTTATTTAATTCTTTCTTCTCTTTCCTTTTTGGTTTAGTGTGAGTGTAATTCTCTACACTTTTGCCTTTCTATTTGGATGATATTATTTTTCATGGCTTGGTTTTTTTTGTTTCAACACTTTAATTTCCTTGGAAAAATTTGTCTCCATCATTTTCACAACATCAACAAGGAATTCCATCATATCTGGGGTAGTCTCATTGGTGTTGACTACTCCTTTCTTTGACTCATTCTCAGAGGAAGAAGCTCTAGAAGTATTGGATGGCTCAATCTTGGAGGATAACAAGTTTTCCTCAAATTTGTTTGAAAATTCATTAGCCATCTCCAAAGTTGAAGGGGACTTATCTCTAAGTAAGAAAATAAAAATTCCTTCAAAGGAATTGGTGTAATGAAGTAAGATGGCTCCATCACTAGACCTTAAATCATTAGGACAATCCCTTAATAATATATCAAACCTTACATCAAAATATTTTACTTGTTCATTCACATTTTTCTTCTTTTCATGTAGTTGGGTGAGCATCATTCTTCCATGTTTCTTATGGGCCCACCTCTTGATGAAGGCATCATGGAATGATTTCCAATACCTGATGTTGTTTGCAGCCAAGTCATCATACCAAGTTTTAGCATTTTCCTATAATGACAAGGCAAAAAACTTCATCACTATGTCTTCTTTCTCATTTGGGATCGAGTTTTCCCCTAGGACATGATATAACTTATAAATGTGTTCCTCAATGGTGATCACATCGTTGCTTGTATACTTAGGAAGCCACTTTCTATATTTATCAGGAAAATCATGAGGAAAAGTTCTTATTTCAGTCATGTTGAGGGGTTAGTACACATTAGTAAACCATGGATTATCACCCATATTGTTTGTTTGTTGGAGAACTATATAATGATTTAGATTTATTGGAATACTACTAGAGGGATCTTGAGAAACCACTTTCCTTCTTTGTCTATAATATTTTTTAGGGTCTGAAAGACTCTAGTAAAGGGTTGGG
>ML808609.1:0-33783 GCA_009831015.1 Picea engelmannii | reverse complement strand
CTCCCACAGTAAAAGCACATAATGTTTTCCATGTTTCATTATTGAAGAAATATGTACATGATGTTAATCATATAATTGACTGGTCTGTGATCCAGGTGGAACCGGAGGGAGAATTTCTACCAGAACCCCAATGCATATTGGATCGAAAGGAAACCCTGCTCCAGAACTGAACCATTGCATAGGTAAAGGTGCAGTGGAGACATTTTGGCCCAGATGAGGCTACATGGGAAATGGAGGATGCCATGAGATAGGCATATCCAATTTTGTTTACTTTTGTACATGCAATTCATGTTAAAAGATAAGAACATCGAGGATGATGTTCCTTTAAGGGGGAGGGAATTGTAACACCCTGTTTCCCCCAATTTGTAAAAATAACTGGACTGGCCTAGAACTGTGGCAAACTCATAAATGTGAATATGTGATGTGAATGGACCTTGTGGAAAAGGTCAATGAATGTGAATAACATTATGAATTTATATTGCAGGACTGTTGAGAGGGGATGTGCTGAAAAAGAGACCACGATGGTTGCAGAGAGGCAATGGAAGGCACCTGGAAAGGTGGCATTAACTTCCACTGAAAATCAATACCGTATTTGGACTTCACTAGCCCGAAGAACCAAAAGCGGCTCACTAGACCCAAATTTAATGTCTCGCAGACTGGTAGGTAGATGGCTCCTCAGGAATTAATGAGGGATGGGGAGGGGAACCGCCCATCCATAGAGCCATCAGGCCTGACCAGCGTGAGGGAAATCATGCCACACGCAAACTTGCAAGAGGATAAGGTGTGGGGGAGAGGCAATTGGGGTAAGACGTGAGGGGAGTAAGAGAACTCTGGCGATATGCAGAGTGAGTGATAGTAGAGAGGAAGGAGAGTAACCTTTGCTCCCGGTCACTGGAAAATAGAAACGCAGGGTCACAGCATCGTGGTCTCAGCTCAGGGGTGGCTAGTGGTAAATCCACTGGGAGTCATTGAGCCTACGGTTGGGTGGAAACGAGTACCCCTCTCAGCAGTTGCATAACTCCTGGTGTTACTTTCTGATAAGTGTTTTGCCTTTGATATCTTGAAATATATGTATTCTGACATTTATGATCATAAGCTGTGAAATCGTGAATGAATTCATTATAAGAATGTATGTTTGGTGTCTTGATTAGTAATGGTAGTCGTATGTTTATATGGAATGACTACGTGTGGCTTATGCTATCTTAAATTGTTATTTATATGCAAACTGATCTAATTTAGACTTCACGCCTGGTTCTCGGGAGAGAGATACCATTATCTTCCTTAGATAGTACCCTGGGTAAACCTCCCCATAGAGATACCCTCCTTGAAAACATCCTCAAGAACCTATAAGGAGGACGTGAGGGCGCAAGGCCCTAAGAAATCCCTGATAGGTACCGAATAAACAGACGAGATCCCATCGGGATATCTGT
The DNA here is from genome assembly GCA_009831015.1 of Picea engelmannii. Lineage (NCBI taxonomy): Eukaryota > Viridiplantae > Streptophyta > Pinopsida > Pinales > Pinaceae > Picea > Picea engelmannii. Next base: position 32,353 of record ML808609.1, on the reverse strand, counting down.
GGTTACTCATGATCATCGGATAAGAAGAAGAAGCTGGAAAGTTAAGTGCCTTAACCTTTATAGGTGGTGATCAACGGACGAGATTCCATCGGGAAATCTATGGTCACTCATGACCATTAGAGTTGGTAGGAGAAAGTAAAATATTAAGTGCCTTACCCCTGTGACTTTTTGTGTCTTCGTGGGTAGCGAAGAGTTCGGGACCGTAGATCCCCAAGGTCCATGAGAGCATCCGTACCGTTGATCTTTCCACATCCAGGGAGTCGTGGGAGAGCACACAAGTTAGGAACCTATCTGAGCTGTCAGATCTTGGCTGGAAAACCCGACAACCGTTGGATCTGTCAGGAGATACCCGAGGGTTAAACCCCCATTGAATAAGGGAGAAAGCCCCGAAATGGATTTGCGTTGTCCGATTAAAGGAGGCTACGTGTCGAGAGATTTCTCATTTCGGGAAATTGGGAATTGGGAACTCAGGAGTTCTGATGACAAGAGATCGGGATGTTCCATGGTGGAAACCCCGGAGCAGTCGTAGACCGTTCAATTTCGGGAGACTACGTGTCGAGAGATTACCCATTTCGGGAAATCAGGAATCAAGAACTTGTGAGTTCTGATGACGAGAGATTGGGATGTTCCACGGTGGAAACCCCAGAGTAGTCGTAGACCGTCCGATTTCGGGAGGCTACGTGTCGAGAGATTTCCCATTTCGGGAAATCAAAAATCGAGAACTCAAGATTTCTGATGATGAGAGATCGAGATGTTCCATGGTGGAAGCCTCGGAGCAGTCGTAGACCATCCGATTTAAGGAGTCTACATGTCGAGAGATTAACCGCATCAGGAAATCAGGAATCAAGAATTTGGGAGTTCCGTGGTCGAGAGTTCGGACTCTCGTGATGATAAATCTCGATGAACAGACCAAATTATTTCGGAGGATCTTAGGGTCTATAATGACCGTCAGATGTGGGGAAGAGACGTCAACTTTAAGCCAGGGAACGAGTGCGCCTTAGGGTAAGTGGCGAGCAGATCTGAACAGCCAAAGTCCACCCGCCTAGATCTATGGCTGAGGCTTCATTCTGGATCCCCCTTGTTGTTCTACCTTTAGCGGTGAGGGGGGGGTCTGGAATCGAACGTGCAACTCGGGAATGGTCAGGATCAATTCGCCTTGATCAATGGCATTCAGGCGAATTGCGGAACCCCCTTGCCATTCTGCCTTTAATGGGGGCGGGGGGTCCGGGATGGTGTGGCGTGTGAAGTGGGACCCGTATCCTTTCACGCCGCCCACCGTGTCGTGTTTCCCCTCTTTCCACCTGTACTCCACTCAACCGTGCGACAGGGCCGTTCCTATTGGCCATCTGCTAACCCTGTAGGGATTCGTCCCTATTGGCCAGTTGCTAACCCTGCCGGGGTTCGGCGGTTGCAGAGTCGAATGATTCAACATCACTGAAGCACTGAGGTGAAAAATTCAAAGAGACACCACAATTATTTGACATGTGATCGTGACCTGCAATCACATGGGAACGGACAGAGAGAAAGAGCTAGCTTGTGCTAGGCATCCGCAGAGGATTTGGAGGCTCTAATCCTGCAGAAATCAATGAAAATTTGATTAGGGTAGTGGGTGTGTGACATACATTTATGCATAATCAACTCATTCACACCTTAGGAAATGAATAATGGGTCATGATTCCCATTGAAACCCCCCCTATCAATGGTTTGAAGGACTATAGGTTGATCTTGGGAAATATCATCATTAAAAAAAACCAAAACCTTCCCATTTTTCATTTTAAGTGAAGGAATCTTCATAACCTCAATGAAAGGGACAATTATATGGGACTTGGAAATATACATATCTAAGTCTATGTTTATCTTATCACTAGGTGCTTGTGAAGTTGATCCACCATCTTGATTTCTTGTGGGTTGGATAGGTTTCTTCCTTTTAAGAATCTCCTTAGGAAATTCTTGACTAGGTTGTTGACTTAGAGGATATTGGGGTTGTTGAGATTCGTGTTTACACATTATTTTATATGTTACCTAATCCCTCTCCCTAATTCTTAGTTTAATGTCTCTTGGGAAGGGCTTAGGTTGATTCAATCTTTCAATGGAAAAATTTTCAGCCTCAAGAATGTCATTTATCATACTTGGATAATCCCCTAAAATTGTTTTTAAGTCACTTGGACAATCCTTGTTGACTTAACTTTCCATTTGAGCTATCTCCTTAGCATACATGCAAGTATCTTGACTATGGGGATGACCAGATAGATTATTTCCACCTAGAAGGGTTGTGATTCTATGATTTTTCTAGACTTGTTTTGAATTATCCCAATAAACATTTCCTCTTGGTTGGAACTATTCTTGTTGGGTTGTTATATTGTTTGCAGTGAAATGATAGTTAATCAACTGGCTAGCCAAAGTTGATCGACTGGGTGAAGTTTCGACTCGGCAACAAGTTGAGTCGATGGTCGATAAGTGATTGAAGCTAACTGATAGGATATCTACTAAAATTCAAATTTCGAAGTGATCGACTGAAAAGTCAAAGGTCAACTGAAAAGAGGTCGACAGGAGGCAGAGTGATCCATAATATATTTGCAAAATGAAATGAATATAGATTATTATCAAAAGATGCTTAACACAAAATAATAGATATATGGTAAAATTGGTTTCTATTCAATAAGTAAATACGTTGAAACTATAAAATGCAGTGGAAACAAGCTTGCTAGAATGGTGTCGGCTTATCTCTAAGAAGAGATGTGATGTCTGCGCTCATTCACAAGAAGATTATTACAATGAGGATCTGAAGGCATTTTTACAATAAACATGAATGCCAAAAACCCTAGACATACAAAAAACCTAACCCTAGGAAATGAAGCACCAAAAGTCATGTGGGCCCCGTTTAGGTAAGTTAGTACATCAACTTCCTGGGGTCAGAACTTTTGCATACGATCTCTGTTTTAGGCCCATGATAGCCTAATTGAAAGGTCTATCTGAGTTATACACATTTTTCCCCTATCTAACAAAATTCATTTCAACTATGGCGAGCCCTAAAAAATGTTGTTTAGGGCCTCAAAATTGCTCTACAAGTTAGGTGTTGGAACAGGGGCAGACCCAGGGTTTAGCTCCAAGAGCGGACCAACAAACCCTAGCTACTGGCCCTTTCAAAAATACCTGCAAAGCAGATGCAGTCTCACCCGAAGCAGCTATGAGGGGGTTGCAGGACAGAGATGTCTACAACCAGGGGAATATCAAGTGGTTTTTATTACAACATCAACATAACATGCATCTATCATTAAACTAGCTATATCTATCCTTCACAGCTATAGATATGATCTAATACAATAATGCAGATAATAATATACCAACATCAGAGCTCAAAGCATCAATCACACACAAAACAATAGAGGTACGTGGTTCACCCTTTCTCTAGGGCTATGTCTACAGAACTGTGCTTATGATATATTAGGATAAATCTTATAGTTATGATCTGCGCTCTTGGCCAGCAGATCCTCTCTCTCCATCTCTCTTTCTCTCTCCCTCCCTATGTACCCAGTTGTAGGACTTGATCTTCGCACCCAGCTGAAGATCTTACAACACCATAAGGCTCTCTCTCTTAGCACTTCTCTCACCCTTCACACTCAATAAATCTCAACCATAGTACCAACCTAACCTAGGTCCTCTCAACCTCTATTTATACATTACAATCCCTCACCGACAGCCTTAGGTTGAAAACTAGGTGTCAAAACCCTAATTACCAAAACCCTAGGTGTCTACAACCCTAGGTCAACTTGACCCATTCTTTTCGGGCTTCACCAACCTGTCTTTCCTTCTCCATATTGCGGTGCTTGAAGGCATCTAATGCTGGCTTTTTCCACTTCCTGAGTCATCCTCGGTCCATCCTCCTTGTTGATCTGTCATCCTCGATCTCCTCATCCAACAGCTTGATTTTCGGCACTTCACTCCATATTCTATGTTCTTTTGCTCACTTTGACCCAGTGACAGCCATTGTGTCTCCTACACAGCTCACTTTTTACCTTTGCTTCCTCATTCTTCACTTCCTTCCATAACCCATGGCCAACAGGCCCCCAACACTCACCTATGACTCATCCCGAGGCACTTGAGATCTGATCCTCTTGTTTTCTTCGACTTTCGACTACACAGTGCAGCCCTTTCTTTATGCTTTATGCCTCCTTTCCATCCTTGTGCAAACTGTCTTTTCTGTGTCTGGTACCTAGTTTCAACTGCACCTGGTACCTGGACCCTTGTCTTCTTGATTCTACTGAGAGTTGCGAGGCAGCTGGTTGTCATAGTACAACTTTAGCCGACTCCCATTCACCAAGCCTCCCTTCCAGTCTCCTTCTATTGTCTTCAGCTGCGTAGCTCCACCTTCTGTAACATAGACAATCTCATATGGTCCGAGCCAATGTGTTCTCAACTTCCCAGGGTGTTTTACAAACTTACAGTCATATAGCAGGACTAAATCACCTTGCCTAAATATCTTCTTTTTGATGTGTCTGTCATGATAGGCCTTTTCTCGTTCCTTCTGAATTTGTTGATGGAAGCCTGCAATGAATCTGTCTTCTTCTAGTTTGACCAATTGTGATAGCCTCTCATGAAAAATTCCAATATCATCCATGTCTTTAAATGCAACAATTCTTAAGTTTGGTACCAAGTACTCCATTGGGACAACAACTTCAAGACCATAAACCAACATGAAAGGAGTCTGCATTGTTAATTTCTTGCAAGGGGTTCTATAAGCCCAGAGTACTGATGGTACTCTTAAATCCCAATCATCCCTGTTCACACTACAAATCTGTGTCAATGTTGTCTCCAAGATCTTGTTGAATTCTTCAACCGTTCCATTTGCTTGTGGATGATAAGGTGTACTCTTAGGATGGTGGACTGCAAATTCTTCAATTAGGGATTCAACTGTCTTATTGATGAAGTGGTACCTTGATCACTCATAAGGACCTTAGGGCATCCAAACCTAGTTATTATGTCATCGAATATAAAATGCACAGTTGTAGTTGCACTACAGTCCTTGACTGCTCTTGCTTCGGCCTATCTAGTCAAGTATTATGTCGCAGTGATAATATACCTTTTTCCCGTGTGCTTTCCTGGTGGGTTTATAGGTCCCACGAAGTCAATGGCCCACTTTTCAAATGCTTGTAAGGTCATATGTGGTGCTAATGGTATCTTATCTCTTTGGGATGGTTTTCCAACTCGCTGGCATACATCACATGTTCTGGCATATTCTTTAGCATCTTTGTGTAACGTAGGCCACCAAAGGCCAACTCCCAGAACCTTTTGTGTAGTTGCTTTTCCTGCATAATGTCCTCCTGCAATGCCTTCATGAGCTTCTTTGAGGATCATAGGGAATTCTACCTCCATCACACATCTTCTTAGGATCTCATCAGGTCCCATTTTATATAACTGATCAACTATCAGTGAAAAATATACAGCGCGCACCACTAGTTGTTTCTTCTACGGAATTGTGTATTCGGTTGGAGCTATGCATGTTGATAGGAACTAGAATATGTCTGTGAAGTGGTCATCAACCTTTCTAATGGTGAGCAACTGTTCATCCAGTAGTGTTTCCTCCAGACTGGTAGGTTCTTCACCATGCTCCAACCTCGACAGGTGGTCTGGACCCTTATTCATTCTTCCTAGCTTAACTATGATCTCAAAATCATATTCTTGAAACAGGAGAATCCATCTGCATATTCTCCCCCCAACACTATCTTGTTGACTAGGTAATTTAGTGTTGAGTGATCAGTAAACATTTTAAAGTGTCCCCCCAACAAGTAGCGGCGGAATTTTTGCAATGCATACACCATGGCTAGTCCCTCTCTCTCTATAGTAGTGTAATTTATTTCAACTGTGGAGAGCTTTCTATTGGCAAATGCTAACGGATGATTAATGTCCCCTTCTCTAGGTTGTGTCAGTACTTCTCCTAATGCAATAGAATATGCATCAACATGCACATGAAATTCCTTGCTCCAGTTGGGAAATACTAAAATAGGCGCAGTGACCATCTTTTGTTTCAGTGTGTCGAAGCTCTGCTGGCATTCGTCTATCCAACCAACTGACAGTTTTTCTTTAATAACTTCTCCATTGGCGTAGTAATCTAAGCATATCCTTTGATAAATTTCCTGTAATAGCCAGTGTGTCCTAGCGCAGTGCGCAGTTGTTTGAATGATGTAGGTGGTGCTAAATCAACTATAATTGCAATTTTGGATGGATCCACCAACAATCCTTGCTTGCATACAATATGACCTAATAATACTCCAAATGGTGAGAAGAATATGCACTTCTTCAAATTCAAAGCAATTTGACACTGCCTGCATTTATCCAGCATTAGCCTTAGACATTCAATATGATTTTTCAACAAACTAAAAATAGTCCAGTCATCAAGGTATGCTTCTAAAAATTTATGTAAAAATTCTTTGAATGCTTCAACCACCACCCTTGAAAAGATGGTTGGGGCATTCTTTAGTCCAAATGGAATTACTATATATTGGTAGGATCCCCACTCTGTGGAGAACGTAGTCTTATGATGGTCCTCCTTGGTGATGTGGATCTGATGGTATCCTGAAAACCCATCTATAAAAGAATATACTTCTTGGCCTCCCACATTATCCAGCACTTCGTCTGTGAAAGGTGTAGGGAAAGGATCATGTAGAAAAGCATCATTCAACTTCCTGAGATCTACGCAAATCCTGATCTCACCTGTCTTCTTATCTTGCACTACCATGGGGATAATCCACTCTGACTCTTCGACAGGCTCAATAATCCCTGCTTCCATCATTCTGTCGAGCTCAATCTTCACTTTTTCCTTATATTTCAGGTTCAATCTATAGGGTCTTTGCTTGACTGGCTTCGCGTCTGGTTTCAAAGGTATTCTCATTTCTCCCATAGGTCCTTTGATTCCCTTCATATCAGTGAACTTGGTCGGGAATAAGTCTTGATACTCATGCAATAATTCTGTGATTTTGTCAATGGTAGCAGCGTCCCATTAATCTCCAACATTGGCAAGCTTTGGTGTTTCCTCTGTCCCAATATTGACTTTCTTTATTTTTATCGGTTGTTTAATGAATGGAATTTCAACTCCTGGTCCTTCCACATCTCTCTGACCTTATGTTTCCATGATATTCACCTTCCTTGGGTCGTCGTCTTTGTCGGCATTAATGTTGTAGCAGATCTGCAATTTTTGGAGGGGCGCAGTCCATTCATCCTCTTCTTGCTCCAAAAGGAGGCCATATGTCTCCTCAAATACTTTCTGTCTCACCATCTGTAGTGCTTGATCTACAGAAGGAAATTCATTGTCAATCAAAAAGGTGGTTATAAAATTCCGGATCATACCTTCCCATTCTGAAGTGACAAGGCGCAGCTCTGCTTGAAGGTACCAGTTAATCGGGGTGGTATCCAGTGTATTGGCGAATCTGTGTACCCATTGTTCTCTAGTAATGTCACTCCAGGCCTCTTCGCAACTTTGTACATGGTCCTTTGGGCAGCTTCAACCTGTGTACCATGCTTCATAGCTTCCTTCTTGTGATGAGAATCGTGTTGTCATCAGAGTTCGGCATTGTTTCCGGTCTATAATATTGCTTTTATGTGTCCCTCACCATCTCATTGGTGTGGCTTTCATGGCCTCATCAATTGCCAACAGCCTCTATTGTGTTGGTATACTTGTCTCAAATTCTGATAAGAAGTTCTCTAAGGAGTTCAGCCCATCAAATGTGGGTAGATTACTCACTATTGTGCCAATCCAGCGAACTTCTCTGGTTAGCCTAGCACATCTTCTTGTAGATACTTCGTACATCTGGTTCTACCAATTTTCCTGCACTTCTTCTGAATCGGATGAACATGCGTTGTCACTTCGCCAGCTCAGATTTCCATCAGCTATAGGGTTGATATAATCCTGTTGTCTGGTTGTTAATTTGTAGATGTTTTCCAATTCAAATGTGTGGTCTTCTTCTCTGATAGGTTCTGTGTATTGTGGACCTTCATTTGGGTCTAAAGGCGCAATGACCCTAAGGCCAACTTTCTCAAATTTCATGCGTCATTTCTTTAAATCAATAACAATAGAATTGTCGAAGGCCCAATCGATTCCTAACAATGCAGGGTAAGGGAAACTATCATCAACCATTTCAATTACCTCTAAGTCTGCCAAGGTTCTTACTCCATTAATGTCCACTGGGACATGCTCTAATCGTCCAAATGGGCTGACAGCTTGTTGATTAGCCATGCGAAGCCTGATAGGGGAATATATCAGCTTGGTTTTTCCCATCAGTATCCAAGTTTGCTTTGTCATGACATTGACTTTTGACCCTAAGTCAAGGACCACATAGTCTATCTCATACTCTCCTATCTGAGCATTCAAGTGTAATTCTTTATTTGTCCTTCTCCTTTTTCCAATTTGGTGCACTGCTCTATTCAGTAAGGGGTCTATTTTTCCTAGTTCATACTGCTTGATTAAATCTTGTAATTATTGTACATCGCCTCTATCTTGAATCAACTTAACACAAGTGTGCAAGAATTCCATGAGTTTTCTTACCTCTTTCCCTTCTATTGGTGATGTAGACGGATCAAACACTTGAGGCATACTGTATTCTTTGATTTCTGGTTGTCTTTTTTATGAAGATCCTTGATTTCCTTTGAACTCTATTCTTTCCTCCTCAAATTTATGTATTTCTTTCCTAGCATCGAACGTTGGGGTATTTTCTGTGGCTATCCTGACTCCTTGGTCATTTTTCAGTCTTTCCTTGGATTGTTCTATCTTTGCCTGTAGCAGCACCTCCTCGAGTAATAAAAATGACTCTAGGTTTTTCTCCATGAGGTTCAGCATATATTAGTTGTACTTGTGGGTTCTGTTGGGGTCGTTGTCTTTCCTGAAGTTTAGCCAGCAGCACAGGGCATTCTTCTATGACATGCACGAAGGAGGTATAGTAACTACAGGTTGTGTAGGGATTCTGACAATCCCTTGCTAAATGGCCTGGCTATGCACAGTTGTAATAGATTATTTGTCCTCAGCCTCGGCCCATACCTCATCCTCATCCTCGTCCTCTGTAGCCACCGTGAGGAGTGAAATTTCCTCTCCCCAGAGAGTTGTACTACGGAGTGTTTCCCTCTTGTTGTATTTCGCCTTGAATCTTGTATATGTCTCTCGACCTTTCATGCATGAGATCATAAGCTCTACAATCCCGATAATCATGCCCCATTGATTTAAAGAATGTACAATACAAGTTTTTGGGTGTTTGTACATACTTCTACATGTAGTAGCACTCACATGGGTGATGCTTATTTCTACATACATCGCACCAAGGTAGGTTAACTTGTTTTAAGGGGCTCGGTGCCCCTGATGCCAAGTACTCATGAAATAAAGGACAATGTTCCTTATCATGGCCTTCAGATCTGCATATTACACACCATATATCTTCCCTTTTGTCGTTTCCCTTATCTTTCTTCATATCCTTGACCTGTAAAGACAAACTAGTTAGCTGGCTCATGATTTGGCTAATGCCTGAGCTAGATTCTCCCATCGGTGTTGATTCCAACTTCATGGCGATCTCCAAAGATTCTTCCTGAGATGCAATATTCTGTTTCATCAAAGGGATTCTTATGTGTGGTAACAATGCAGCGATGAACCACTCTTTGTTCTATTCGTCAGGGATCTGGAAAGTTAATCGGCCTGTCAGGGTCTTGGATCTCTGGTCGAACTCCCAAATAGGTTCTGCTACCTTTTTTTTAATCTCTTTTAGTTCTATAATACATTGTGACTCCGACTTAGGTTTCTTAAACTCTGCAATCAGTGCATTCTTGATCTCATTCAGGGTCTTAGGCTATGCCAGTCCTTGGACAAGTTTCATGTACCAGCTTAGTGCGCGGTCCCTTGGAGTAGTGTTGAACTGGGTTCTCTTGATGGCTTCATCGGTGATACTTTTAATATTCCATACGGCCTCACACATAAACCAATGTTGATATGTATCTTCAGATCCATCTCCTCTAAATATAGGGAGTCTCATTTCATCTTCCATAAAGCTGACTAGGGTTCTTGTCTGAGTAGATGTTGGGCTACTGGTAACAATACTCTGAAGACTCTGGTGGTTCTGACTATTCTGACTGTTAAGTATTGTTGGGACAATAGGAGGATTAACATTATTTAATTCAGTTGTTCACGCAGTTCCTGAGGTTTCTGTCTCGCTTTGGCACATTTCTTCAGCTTCCCCTTCTTCTATTATGGTGGGCTCTGGATGCTCTTCATCAGTTAGATCTACCTCTTCTCCAATATAGAAACCTTCTTCTCTATAGTTTTCCTTAAACAAATTCTCAAGGTGAACTCCTTCGAATACTCTCCCACTACATGTATGTCCTGCTTCTGTGTCGTTATCGCTGTTCGAGATCTTGAACATTATCCTTTTTAGGTCTGATCAATCTACTGTATCTTCAATATGTGGTTTTCATGAAAGAGCATCTTGATTCTTAGCTTCAGGAAGTGAAAACAATTTCCTCTAGGTCCCTTGAAAAAGTATCTCTCGGATTGACTAATGATTCCATTTTGTCAACAACAAACTCAGTGATATATCCTCTGATGGTACTATCAAACCAGTGATCTACTGCTCTAGATACAGTGTTGTCGACTCTCTTGGCCTTCTGGATCAATGCTGGTGTCCAAACCACTGAGGGTCTAGATCTAGTTTCAAACTATGTGTCAGCTAACCTAGCCAACCACTCATGTAGCTCCTAATGGATTCCTCCAAATAAGATCTCGTGAATGTCGGTGAAGATGTATCTTTGTAGCCAATCCTCAGTGCTTATTTTAGGGTTCTTGTTCTGGGCTTCAGCGAAGTCCTTCTCTTGATCTTGTACCCACTTCTGAATCTTTATCTTCGATGGGAGCCACCTTGACATTCCCTTAAAAATATCTTGGTCCCGATAATGGAACCATTTGTTGGCATAGGGGTAGACCCAGGGTTCATCTCCAAGAGCACACCAACAAACCCTAGCTACTGGCCCTTTCGGCAGCACCTACGAAGTACATGCAATCTCACCCGAAGCAACTATGAGGGGGTTGTAGGAAAGAGATGTCTACAACCAGGGGAATATCAAGTGGTTCTTATTACAATAGCAACATAACATGCATCTATCATTAAAATAGCTATATCTATCCTTCACAGCTATAGATCTGATCTAATACAATAATGTAGATAAAAATATAACAACATCAGAGCTCAAAGCATCAATCACACACACAACAATAAAGGTACGTGGTTCACCCTCTCTCTAGGGATATGTAAATAGAAATGTACTTATGATATATTAGGATAAATATTACAGTTTTGATCTTCACTCTTGGCCAGCAGATCTTTTCTCTCTCTGTCTCTCTTTCTCTCTCCCTCCCTGCATACCCAGCTGCAGGACTTGATCTTCGCACCCAGTTGAATATCTTACAATAGCAAAAGGCTCTCTCTCTCAACACTTATCTCACCCTTAATACAATATTCTCCTGATTAACAATACTTGAAAATAAGGCTCAACCATAGTACCAACCCGACCTAGGTCCTCTCGACCTCTATTTATACATTACAATCCCTCACCAACATCCTTAGGTCGAAATCTAGGTGTCAAAACCCTAATTACCAAAACCCTAAGTGTCTACAACCCTAGTTCAACTTGACCCATTCTTTCAGGGCTTCACCAGCCTGTCTTTCCTTCTCCATATTGCGGTGCTCCAAGGCATCTAATGCTGGCTTTTTCCACTTCCTGAGTCATCCTCGGTTCATCCTCCTTGTTGATCTATCATCCTTGATATCCTCATCCAACGGCTTGATTTTCCGCACTTCGCTTCATATTCTCTGTTCTTTTGCTCACTTCGACCTAATGAAAGCCACTATGTCTCATGTGCAGCTCACTTTTTACCTTTTCTTCCTCATTCTTCGCTTCCTTCCATAACCCATGGTCAACATCAGGGACCCGAAGACTAGGGAAAAAACTACCAAACTGGAAAAATGCCAAAATGAACCAATTGGAATAGGTGGCAGGACACCGAAATCCATTTGGATCAATCCTCCCCCCTTAGGAAGAAATGGTCTCCATTGCATTGAGTTCCCCCATTAGATGAGGAAATTTCTACTGAATTTGGCCCCGGGTGAGCCACCTACCTTGGTGCAAGAGATGCCCTGCTTTGACAACTCTATAAAGCTGGATCCTTTGTTGGAGAGTGCCCTTGATCTGTTTTTCCACAATATGACCACTTTATTTTTGTTGTATTCACTTGGGGTTAAGCTATGTTGTTGTCAGTTGTTCTGCTATCTCTGAGGTGTCCAATAATGGTGGGAAATATGGTCGAAGGATATCCATGTTGAACATTGGGTGCAAGCCAAGGAAGGGAAGAATGTTGAGCTCGAAAGAATTATCACCCACAACCTTGGTGATGGTGTATGACAGATAACATAGTGGGTGAATATTCCGATGGGGTCCTATAAGTAGCTCTTTCTGCAAGTGCAAGAAAACTTTTTTTCCCACCTGAAACTTATGTGGCACCCAGTGTTGATCATGGCGTTGCTTGTACTTTTCATTGGACTTATGTAGGATATCCTAAACCTTTTGGTGGATGTTTTAGATCCACTCAATGAACCAGGTGGATTTTTCAACTTCAGTTGGAGTAGGATATGAGTCAGTCGAGGTGACTGCAAAGGGGTACTGCAACATCTATGAGACCTAATGGTTGGAATCCCAACCCCACTTGAAAGGGGCTATGGTCGGTTGAGCTATGCAGGGCTTGATTGAGTTATGTTGAACATAGGGGAGACTCTCATCCCATGTGAGAGGGTGCTTGGAATTATACATGAACATGATATGCACGATAATTCTATTTAAGACCTTAGTTTCGCCATCTGTCTAGGGGTGGAAGGCAGTGGATTTGGTGAGCCTTGTGTCCAGCAATGACCAAAGGCTTGACCAGAATGTGCTGAGAAATCAACTGTCCCAATCAAAGACATTGTTTTGTGGGATTCAAAAATGTACCCAGACTCATTCAAAGAATATCTTGGCAGTGGCCTCTGCTATGATTCTCTTCTTGCAGGCAGCCATAATCTACATCTTAGAAAAGAAATACACAACCAAAAAAACACAATCATTTCCCCTCTTGGTGGAAGGGAGGCCCGAGATGTAGTCCATTGATATGGATTCCCATGTCTTGTCAAGAGTAGGAAGAGGGGTGTACAGTCCATGTTTCTTAGTGGTCGGTTTGGCAATCACACAGGCAGTGTAGGACCGGATATACTTGTTGGCCTCATGTCGAAGTTTCGTCCAGTAGAAATGTTTCTGCATTGTTGCCATTGTATTTTCGACACCGGAGTGTCCTTCCACCCTACTTTAGTGGGCTTCCCTATTCACTCACTTGCTTGATGGAGCACAGATATGGCCCAGACGACACAACAACCCATACTGAATATGGAAATTAGTGACAACTACATTTTCACCCAACATTTTGTAGGTGGTGGCAAAGCCTGGGTCTGGTGAATTATGGGTCTGTCTCATAGAGTTGGGGCCATCTAGAGGTCGCATGGCCACAAGATTATAGCACCATGGTGAGTATCGCGACTGGAAGTCTGCTGAGGCAATCAATGATGCGGTTGGTGCTTCCCATTTTATACTTGATGTTGAGGTGGAATTGATGTAAGTACATGGACCATTTCTGTTAGCATTTGTTAGCACTGAGAGTCACCCTTAGACTACAAGAGGATAAGCCCAAGCCCAATACCCATCAAAATGTAAATTTATTTAAATGGTTTGAGTAGGTGGGTCAACAAGACTGCAAATAAAGGAAAATATAACAGAGGTTGTTGTATATTAGTCCTAGACTGTTGGGAAATGGAGTCATAAGTATTCTTCTCAATGAAGGCATTTAAATTGCCTATCAGACAAGGATTTATGTGGTGATGAGAATAAAGAATACATAATGTGTCTGAGTGATAAATGATGAAACATGGGAAAGATGATAGAAGATCCTCTACCACCTCAGGAATCCATAGCTCAAAGACGCTACATTCACACAAGAAGAAAAACAGAAAGCGTCTGAGTGATAAACGATGAAACATGGGAAATATGACAACAGATCCTCTACTTCCTCAAGAATACATAAATCAAAGCTGCTACATCCAAACAAGAAGAAAAACAAAATAATATGTAAACTAAGAAGACAGTCTGATAAAAAAACTCAAAGGAATCTTCAATAACATAATATTTTACAATCCAAGCCCCTCGGGCTTACAAACTAAAAAATACAATGCCCTGCTCCTAAATCTCTCTTGGCTCTCCGGCCTCTGAACCCCCCCCCTTCTTCATTCATCTGATGTATTTATGCTCAAAATATTAGACCGCGGCTAGGAGCACGAGCTGGCCATCCTTTCCAAGGCTTTTCATCTGTGCATCCTTCTATCAGAATGTGCATGTTTCCTCCTATCAGACGCAAGCTTAGATCGGTATGGGCTTGCAAGAATAAACTGTCCATTGTGGTACCTCGGGCTGACAGTTATGTCTCTTCAACCATAACTTCCATGCTTCCTATTTATGGATTGAGCTGAGGTTTCAGCTACCAGTCCTTGTTCATTAACTGAATCTTCCTTGGGATTGGAGCGTGGTTGGATGACTAGCGGGCAAGCACGTGTTGCTCATGGATTTGGATCTAAATAAGAAGCTGATTTCGAGGCCACAAAAGTCAGTCCTTTCTCATTGGATGAACCCTCCTCGGGATCGAGATGCGACTTGACTATTAGGGGGTGGCCACATGCTACTATTGCATATGGCACTATAAGGGCATGTGATTTCAGGGCCATCGAAAGAGGTTTGGACCCACATCGCTTTTGGGCCCAAAATGCACCATCTTCTGCCACGTAGCCTCCCCATAATACTGCGGCCTGCCTCCCCATTTGGATTTCAGCCTGCCATTGGATTTTAATTCCCGTGCAACTTGTGATGTCGAAATGACTGGTGGTCATTGATATGGCCGCGATATGTGATCTGGGTGTGCCTGCTATTTTAGCACCCCCGCTAAAATTTATCCACCCGCCAACTATGGAACCCTTCCATCAGTGCTTAGATATGGCACTAAAATAAACTGTGCAGGGGATCTCTATCACTGCAAACTACCCCTGCCTTCTTCCTGTGCTCATGGTTGTCGCCTGTGACCCTGAACAACTTCATGTGATAACATTGGCTCCAAAGGGGATAGCATGATCCCTGTGAGATGCCAAGAACAAGCAGCTCCAGTGCCTTAGCTTTTGGGTGGTGGAGTCGAGATCAAATGTGTTTGCTAGAGACAGCAGGCTAACATGTACACTACTTAACTTAAAAATAAAATAGACACATATGCTCCAAAAGGAGCTTATTTATGTACAATCCTAAACTAACTAATATTTACAATGCGCTAGGTGAAAACAAACTTCCACCAGAGCCATTCAAGTAACTTCCTAACTAAAAACATATTTAATCTATCACTGATCAACAAGGGACAATAAAATTGTGACACCAAATTAATTGCAATCTTCATATTTCCTCTTAATCCTGAAGGTAATATAAATCTTGGAGGCTTCAATACATTAAGGAAATGCAACTCCATGTATTCCCCTACAGGGTCATACAATAGGTGATAAAACCTATTAGGTTGGTAACAGAAAGCCTGCTCTTGTTTACAGCTACTCACATATAGTTGAATGTATGTGGAAAGCACAGGTGAGTGAAAGGTTGATGCAGGCTACTGATCCACTTCTCTTTTGCCTTCTCTGATAACATATACTAGATGATGGCAAGAAACCTCCTCATGTATATAAATGGATGGATCTTTATCTCTATCATGCTACCCTTGGTAAAATATTTCACTTTCATAACAAAGTTGGCTGCTAATTCTTTTTTCTTCCAAGACAAAAAACAATCAGCATCTTCATAACTATTTCCATAATGTTAAAATAAAAGAGGAGCCTCAAATGGCATACCAAGAAGTATATTTTTCCCAATATGAGAAAATTGTTCTTCATTATTAAACACATGCTTCCTTTCAAGATTTAATCCAAGAAGCAATATCTTATCATCATCATATGAGTAAAAAATAGGCTGCTCATATCTAGGATTTTTAGAGACAGGGTTACAAAGAGTATCAACTTCCAGAACAGACTCAATTTCTGCACTTTCCTTATTGAGACAACAAACCAAGTTTTCATATGATGCAAATGAACAGGGAAGAGAAAGAGATGATTCCTCATCCAAGGCATCTTCTTCATTATCACAACCTTCATAAGAATCAACTATATCCTGAACACGGACTTTATACTCCTCAAAACAACTATGAAAAATTAACTCAGAGGAATAAAACTTTTGAAAATGAATATTGAAAGCTACATGAAACTTTTTGAGTGAAGAAGCGCTAGAAATATCAAGAGAGTGATACCAAATACGAGCATCTCTTTGAAGATATTACATAAAAAACTTCATACGTATGTCTTCATGTTGGATGTCAAGATGTTGCATCAAAGCATGAAACCCTAGAACATGTTTAAGAGGGTTTTCATCCTTACCTTCATAAAATCTTAGTAGCAGATCTTGACATTCATCAATTTGAGGCACAAGATGTGGATAACCAGCTATGGCTGAAAAATTTAGTGGGGCAAACCTCCTGGACAGGATATCCTCCATAGCCATTTTATTTGTCTCCTTTCAATGCAATCACCAACAGATTATGCACAATGGAGTTACCATGGTGAAGGATAAGCATTCAGAACAATGTGTTCAACTTTAGTTCACCATCTAAAATTGGATCTCCTCATTTTCATTCTCCCAGGGAAGATATCTTCACTTTCATCCCCAACAACGACGCCATTAATGTTAGCACTGAGAGTCACCCTCAGACTGCAAGAGGATAAGCCTAGTTTCTATCAAAATGTAAATGTATTGAAATGGTTTGAGTATGTGGGTCAACAAGACTTCAAAGAAAGGAAAAGATAATATAGGTTGTTGTAGATCAGTCCTATATCGTTGGGAAATGGAGTCATAAGTATTCTACTCGATTTAGGCATTTAAACTTCCTATTAGACAAAGGATTTATGTGGTGATGAGAAGAAAGAAGACAAAATGTATTTGAGTGATAAAAAATGAAACATGGGCAAGATGACAGAAGATCCTCTACCGCCTCAGGAATACATAGATCAAATATGCTACATTCAAACAAGAATAAAAACATAAAGCGTCTGAGTGATAAACAATGAAACAAGGGTAAGATGACATCAGATCCTCTACCAGCTCAGGAATTGATAAATCAAAGATGCTACATCCATGCAAGAAGAAAAATAGAATAATATGTAAACTAACAAGACAGTCTCATAAAACAACTCAAAGGAATGTTCAATAACATAATATTTTACAATCCATGCCCCTCAGGCTTACAAATTGAAAAATACAGCTCCCTTCTCCTAAACCTCTCTCAGCTCTCCGGCCTCTGAACCCCCCCACCCCTTCTTCATTCATCTGATGTATTTATGCACAAAATAGTAGACCACAGCTAGGAGTGTGAGTTGGCCATCCTATTAAAGGTTTTTCATCTGCGCATCCTTTTGTTAGACTGTGCGGTTTCCTCCTGCCAAATGCAAGCTCAGATTGATATGGGCCTGCAAGAAGAAACCATCCATCATGGTACCTCAGGTTGACAGCTCTGTCTCCTCAGCCATAACTTCCATGATTCCTATTTATGGACTGTGTAGAGGTTTCAGCTACCAGTCCTTGTTCATTAACTGAATCCTCCTCGGGATTGGAGCGCAATTGGACGACTAGTGGATGACCAAATTTTGCTCATATATTGGGTGTTGAATAAGTAGGTGTTTTTTAGGCTGCAAACGTTAGTCCTTTCTCATTGGATGAACCCTCCTCGGGATTGGGACACGACTTCACTATTAGGGGGTGGCCACGTGCTGCTATTGGATATGACGTTGTAAGAGCACGTGATTTTTGGGTTGTAGAAAGCGGTTTGGACCCACACCACTTTCGGGCCCTAAATGCACCATGTTCTGCCATGTATCCTCCTTGCAATATTGGGGTTTGGATTTCGGACCACCTTTGAAATTTAATGCCCGTGCAACTTGTGATGTTGAAATGATTGGTGGTCGTTGATATGGTCATGATCTGCGATCAGGGCACGCCTGCTATTTTAGCAGCCCTGCTAAAATTTGTTCGCCCGCCAACTATGGAACCCTTCCATCTATGCTTAGAGATGGCGCTAAACTAAATTGCATAGGGGATCTCTATTGTTGTAAACTGCACCCGCCTGTTGCGTATGCTCATGGTTGTCTCCTGTGACCCTGAAAAAATTCATGTGATAACAACGATCATTCTGCAATTTTCCTTGTGTGTGCATGAACTAAAATGGCTTATGATCAGTGTGGATGATTGTCTCCTTCCCAAGAATGTAATGTCTCCACTGGCAGGAGGCTTGCACAATGGAGTACATTTCTTTGTCATAAGTAGGGTACTTACAAACAACATCTGATAGTTCTCACTATGATATGCCACGAGGTGGCCATGTTGAGTGAGAAAGACACCAACAACATAGTCTGAAGCATTTTTATTGATCTCAAAGGGTTGTTGCAGGTTTGGTAGTGAAGTTACTGGGGATGAGCATAAGCATTGCTTCAAATCATCGAACGATTTTTGTTGGGACCGAACCCACACAAATTTCACCTTAACACCACCTCTGGTTACTTGTTTGAGGGCCCATGCAAAATGGGAGAATCCTAACACGAACCTGTGGTAGAAATTGGCAAGGCCCAAGAATATCTAAAGCTTAGTGAGTGTGGTTTGGGCTGGCCAGTCACGGATGACTTGGATTTTGGCTAGATCCACATGTACGCCATGCTGATCAACGATGTAGCCCAGGTAATGAACCATGTCCATGTCGAAGGAGCATTTTTCCAAGTTGGAATAGAGTTGGTGTTGCTACAGGGTGTGCAAAACCTGTTGAATATGATGCAAGTGTTATGCCCAAGTCTTTCTGTAAATGAGGATGTCATCCAGATACACCATTACAAAAGTATTGTTGAATGGTCATAGGATATCATCCATCATCCTCATGAAAGTGGCTGGAGCATTTGTCAAACCAAAGGTCATGACCAACCATTCAAAAATACCTTCCTTTGACTTGAAGGTAGTCTTCCATACATCTATCTGATCTATCGGGACATGGTGGTAGCCAAAATTTAGATCAATCTTACTAAATTATTTGTCCCTCATGAGATGATCAAGGAGGTCTTCATTTCAGGGAATTGGGTATCGGTTTCTGACTGTGATTTTATTCAGGGCCCAGTAATCAATGCAGATTCGCCAAGTTCCATATTTCTTCTGTACCAACACGATTGGGCTCCCACAAGGTGATGAGATGGGACGAATGTGCCCCTTATGGAGCATTTCTTGGATATGTCACTTGATCTCCTAATTCTCTAACAGAGAGTGTCGATAGACTGGCCCATTGGGAAACTATGGGGCATGGGTCAGATCGATGGGGTGCTTGACCTGAAAGTGTAGAGGTACCTCAGTAGGTGAGGAGAAGATATCTAAGTATTATTTCACAACCTTATCCACTTGCTTCTACTATTTGGAGAGGTCGGTCGTAGAGATCCTGTATGTGGCCGCGATATTTCACTCATTTTGAGAGAGAATCACGAAGAAAACAAACTTCCTTGTCTGAGAGATGACCTTTCTGCATTGCTTGGCAGAGATCAAGGAAATAGCACTGGGTGGGACTACCTCGGGTATCCTGTACAATTTCTTGTTCAAAGTAATAATAACACTGCGAGGCCTAGACTCATATACAACATGATGTTTCCATAAATATGGTTGGCCCAAAATAACATTACAAACTTCGAGAGGGGAAACATCACACAATACCTTGTCTTTTAAGGGCTTTATGCCATATGACAAGCGACATTGTTGGCTGACGTGGACTTCGCTTCCTTGGGGGAGCCATTCGTTGGTGTAGGGTTGCGGGTGCGGCATTGTCGACAGGGAAAGTCGCTTGAAAACATCTATTGATATGGGGTTCTTCTGGCTACCGGTATCAACGATGAAGTGAAATGGGGTACCCTTCACCCACATATGTAAATGAAAAAGGCGCTCGCCTTCCTCTGGCTCGTCTAGTTCACCGAGCTGGAGCTTAGTGGTAGCAACCATAGCACTGGGTTCTGCATCTATGATCTGTCTCCCCTTTCTATTTCTTACTCATATTCATAACCCACATCTGATTTAGAGGCTTTCACCTCAGCCATCAATGACTGCTTCAAGAGGAAATTAATAGTGTTATTCAAGGGGATTTTATGGAAGTCACACCACTCCCTGGTATCTTTCTTTGTCTTTTTGGTGTCCTTCTTTGCTTGTGGCCTAGACTAGTTGTCCTGAGGTTGTCCGTCTTTTCTCTTTCCTTTGTTCTACAGGTTGGGGCCGCCCTTTCTTGGATTTTTATGTGAGGGGTTCCCAAGCCCAAATTGTTGTGTCTTGTTTTTGAGCTTCTACTCGATTTTGATGACATATCGGTAGGCCATGCCCAAGGATGATATGTCCAGAAACTCCATTTCAGAATGAATGTATCTATGGAGACCACAATGATACTTGAGCACCATATGTCTCTCATAATATTTGATACCCATATTGGTGCGCAAGGTATGGAAGATATTTTTGAACTCGGACACTGCTTGATCTCCTTCATGCTGCAACATAGTCCATTTTGTGTACAAGTCATCATAACTTCCAACAAGGTAATATTGTTACTTAATAGCATCCCTGAAGGACTCCCAGGTGTCTTTGACTATAAATAATGAGCATTCCTCTATTTCATTTTGCTCACAGAAAGTTTCCCACCAATATTCGACATGGGGGATGACTTTGAGCAGCGCAAAAGTAATATTTTCTCTATTCAAGAAGTTAAGGACGGAGAAATACCCTTCTAGCAGACTCAACCATATTTATACCACATCAACATATATCTGACCTTCAGATATAGGAATATCAAAGTTGATTTGTACCTTGAATGGGGTGTTGCCTCCGTTCGAGGAAGATACGTCGCCTGTTGGTAGCGGTCGAAGGATTTGTGCAAAACTATCCATCATCTCCTTCCTCTGTTGTGTGAGAGATTCCTAGAGAAAAATTTTAAAGGGATATCTTGTTCCGTCATCTTTCTTTTCTTGTACCATGAGAGGTCGTTTGGGTGTGCGAGAGATTTTGTCCTCAAGAGAAACAAGGTTGAGGCCCAATTCTTTGTACCTTGATCTCGTTGGGGACATGCATTAAGAATGACAAGGAACAGATCGCTTTGACACCACTGATCCAAAATATATTTGCAGAAAAAAATGAATACTTATTATTATCAAAAGATGCTTAACACATACTAGCATATATACAGTAAAAATGGTTTATATTCAATAAGGAAATAAGTTGAAACTATAAAATGCAGTGGAAACAAGCTTGCTAGAATGGTGGCGGCTTATCTCTGAGAAGAGATGTGACAGATGTGCTCATTCACAAGAATATGATTACAATGAGGCTATAAAGGCATTTTTACAATAAAAAGGAATTTCAAAATCCCTAGACATCCAAAAAACCTAACCCTATGTGATGAAGAGCCAAAAGTCATGTAGGCCCCGTTTGGGTAAGTTAGTACATCAACTTCCCGGGGTCGTAACTTTTGCATACAATCTTCGTTTTAGGAGAATCAAATCCTATTGGAAAGGTCTATCTGAGGAATACATAATTTTCTACAATCTATCACAGATCATTTTGACTATAACGATCCCTAAAAAATG
The DNA here is from genome assembly GCA_009831015.1 of Picea engelmannii. Taxonomy (NCBI): domain Eukaryota; kingdom Viridiplantae; phylum Streptophyta; class Pinopsida; order Pinales; family Pinaceae; genus Picea; species Picea engelmannii. The sequence continues at coordinate 10,535 of ML808609.1, read as the reverse complement.
TTGTTTAGGTCCTCAAAATGGCCCCGCAAGTCAGGGACCCAAAAACTAGGGAAAAAACTGCCAAACTGGAAAACTGCCAAAATGAGCCAGTTGGAATAGGTGGGAGGCCATTGAAATCCATTTGGATCATAGAGTGAGGACTGATTGAACAATTACTAGAGTTCAACTAGTTCATTGCTGATTGGATTCTAACTGAAGTTGACTGTAACATAATCCCAAGATATGCATGGATATGTAACTATTTTTGGGTGCCATGATTTCGGGTTTTACCTGTTGTAAATCCTATAAATAAGGCACCATGTAATATGGTAAAGGTTGTTGAAAATAACTGAAAACTGGATTTTGTTGTCATCTCTCAGTTTCAGATAGGTGTGTAATGATCATGTAGATGTAAGACGAATTAGCTGTAGGGTTTTTTTTGCGTAAAGAAAGAGAGTATGATGATGATTGTGTCTTAGGTGTGGACCAAAGTTATTCATGTAACTATTTATTCAAATAATGAATAATATAACAAGGAGAAAGAATCTCTCAAGGAATGTTGGTCTTCCCGGTTAAGGATTTCCTAGATAAAATCTTTATGTACTGTGTGTAATTGTCATTGTTTTCTTTTTGTTTAATTCTATCTTCACTTTCCTTGTTGGCTTAATGTGAGTGTAATTATCTACAATTGGTATCAGATCTTGATATTAAATATTTCTTTGATACAATTGGTATAAGAGATTTAATTCCTCATTATGTACAATTGTATCGAAACTCATCTTGTTGCTTTGTGCAAGAAGTTGTTTCAAAGCAAGGTTAAGCATATCTTGGATCTGAGCATATTTGAAGAAGAGTAGATTGAATCGTTCTTGGATATGTACTGAACCTAGATCTAGTGGGAGTTGTAATACATTGATCTTTAATTTTTGCTTGAAAGAATGGCAATTAGTTCAAGGATAGAGATCAAAAAATTCAATGTCCAGAATTTTGAGCTTTGGAAGCTTAAAATGGAAGAAATCCTTGTAGATTGGTTCACTGTGAGTCATGGAACTTCTGATGGGTATGTCGAAGGAACAATGGGATAGAATCGATAGGAAGGCGAGGAGTATGATCTGACTATGCCAAGAATATTTTATATTGTTGAATGTATTATGTGAAGACATAACGAAGAAACTGTGGGATATGTTGGGGAATTTGTACCAATCGAAATCCATGATAAACTAGTTGCTTATTTGGAAGAATTTGTATCTTCTGAGGTTGAGTGATGGGATCTCAATAATAGAGAACCTAAATTCATTCAATATTGTAACAAGTTAGTACATCAACTTCTCGAGGTCGTAACTTTTGCATACGATCTTCGTTTTAGGAGAATGATAGCCTGTTGGAAAGGTCTATCCAAGGACTAAATATTTTTCTAATATTCATCAAAGATCATTTCACCTATAACAAGCCCTAAAAAATGTTGTTTAGGGCCTCAAAACGGCCCCGCAAGTCAGGGACCCAAAAACTAGGGAAAAAACTGCCAAACTAGAAAACTGTCAAAATGAGCCAGTTGGAATAGGTGGGAGGCCATCAAAATCCATTTGGATCATAGAGTGAGGACTGATTGAACACTTACTAGAGGTCAACTTGTTCATTGTTGATTGTTAACACTCTGTAATTTCTAGGCTGAAGAAGAAATTGACGGAGGTAACTGTTTCAACTGTTTGGAGTCTTGGATATAGCCCTCCAAGACTCAGACAGGGCTCTCTCTATATGATCTAGCTTGGTTTGGAATAGGATATTAGGCTAGTTATAAGGGATCAAGGTTTTGGTTTTTAAATAGTTGTTTTGGGACAGCAAGGAGGGCCATTGGGTGATGGGATCTGTGCTTGAATATATGACTCACTCTCAGATCTAGACAAATCTCTTACACAGGGCAAGGTAGTGGAAATGTTGAATTGAATCAAGTTTTAATGGTGTAAATTGAGCAAAAAGTAGAGGAGAAAAATTCAAGCAAAGGAGAATTTAAGAATTCCTAAACCGAGCTTTTAGAAGAGAAACATGAAGATTACCAAAAGATCAGATGCAGAGTATTTCACCAATAAATTCTGCTCTATTACTATCCTTTGACAATAAGAATTTGAAAACAAGTGAAATGATAACATGAAAAACACTTAACAGAGAGAGGAAACGCCATCAACACCTTGACACAAGAATCATGTCAACAGCTTGTTTATTTCTGATTGATCATTTAAAGATTACAGAAAATCCTCCTAGAAAAACAAAGCCCACGATCTAGCAAAGGAAAAACACACCTCACCGGTCCAACCCCCTACTACAAATCATAGGATTTATATCCCCCTCAAAAAAAAAAAAAACTCCTACTCTTCTTAAGGAAACAAATCCTAACAGTAAAATCAAAATAAACACCAATCTTGACTAGTTGCAAAAAACTCTCGAATTGATGGAATGGCTAGTCACAATTGCTTTGAATTTGGAACCACCTGCTACTTTCATGCTCAAAATCTGGGAAATTTTGGATTTTCTGCCACATAATCTGGAGAAGAACCCTTGATATCCAGGGTTTGATTACACTTCACCCTTTGACTGCTGATAATTTTCTTAAATAAATTATACCACTCGAACTATTTTCTATAAATGCTCCAAATTTGAGACAGAGTGCCACCTAGGGTGCTAGTTTGCGCTACCAAATGTTCTGAACATAGTCAATGTACCATAAAATAATATCTCATTAATATCATGATCAAAAATGAATATGATATTTGTCTACTAATTTTATGTCTCAGCCAAGTGTCCTAAATTCTTTCAAACTGATCATCGAATCCTTGGGAATGCTGGATCTGGATTTTCTACCAATTAGATTCCCAAGACAAACTCCAACTGATATTAAATGTTGAATCTTGACTGCTTGGAATTTGGAATTGATTTTCTCCATTGTTACCACAAAATATGGGATCCTTTCTCAAACTACTGACTTCACACCTCCAAGTGCCACTGGAGTCAAGGTGCCACCTGTGCCTCTGCTGCAGAAGTTGCTAGAATCAAGATTTCACCCTCTGCTTATATCGAGCCCAGGAATTTTCCCTCTGTCATTTTTGATAAATGCATTAGGCTGCCAACTATACCCTATTCTTATCCCTGAGCTGCTCAAAACAAAGAAAAGTTGCCAACAATGCCATGATTGCCAACTCTATTTAAAAATGCCTCAAAATCTGGAGAAATTTGCCATCTGTATTGTTTTGAATGCTATCTCATTACTTTAATAGAAATGTCAATGACTCATAGACCTCTTCGCCTTCACATAAAATATCACTTTGATGGCCACCAGCTTTGAATTTTTTAGATTTCTATCTAAATCCTTCAGGGAAAACATCATCAAGGACGACACAACTTTAGCCCAAACTTTTCTGACAACCAATATCTTTGCCAAAGAAATCAATGGCCAAAACAGCATTAACATCTTCTACAAAACCTATCACGGTGTAGCCTTTCCTAAGATATGCATGATTACTTTCCAACCACTGAGGAATCTGTTCGTTTTTAACTCCGCTTTCTGGAATTTTGGTGACAAAACACATTGCATGGTAGCATCATTGTATGGTAGCATCCATCGCAGTGGAAACAATTTGCTCTGGCAATTGATTTAACAGAATTAAATCTTTGGGGAGGCACTGAAATTTTTGGAAACTGATAAAAAGTAGATGAAGGATGGCCATACGATCCTGTCTGTACAGGGTAAAGGTTCATGGTGTGTGAAACGCCTGGAGGACGTGGCAGAGTAGAACCATTAGTTTCTTTTCTCCTTGGCAAGGGAACAAATCCTGAAAGAAGAGTCACGGTACTATTATTCATGCAAGACTCAGATCTCTTACCATTGGAATCAAACCTCAGCTCTATGTGTCATTCGCTTGACAATAAATCGAGCATGAATTCTTTAATACTTGGCATCGTTGCCAATTGTGCATCCTTCTCCCTGTTCTATTATTGTGCTCAGTGTTAAACAATTATTTGAATAATGGCATGCTAGCTATCAATGCCCTTGTTTTTTCTGAACATGGCATCCATGACCAACAGAGAGCCCATGGTCAAGCAATCGAATTTGGCATCGGTGACGAGATCTGGAATGGCCTCCAGCGCATTTTGACCTGATACGTGTTTTGTTGGACAATTGTGTAATCACCTTGGAGCATGATCTCCACTACAGATGGTGCATCAACCTCTAAACCTGCACACATTGGCTATCAACACATTTCCATTACTTGACATATGAACTCCGGTTGACCCCTGGGCGCATAGAGTAATTCTGTGTTTTTCATTTTTAAAGTTTTGGGGATTAATCCCACATTTTTGAGGAGAAAATATTAATCAGTATTAATATATGTTGATAGCTACAACCTATTCCTATGAAGTGAGCCCACGGCTATCTACTTGTGATTGGACCCTTGCACTTGGGCATTGGCTTGTGAAATGGTGTTTATTCTCGGTGTTGAGTACTTGGAGATTGGCTCTTGGCCATTATACCTTTCCAAAAATATTTTTCAAACTATTTATATTTTGATAAACAAGACAGAACACTCTGCATAAAGGCCGAGGGGCCAATTTTGGCCCTAAACACCAAAAATTGATTAAAAAAAACAAATTTTGGCTAATAAACCAAACTTTGTATTTATCCACAATAATAAAATTTTGCCTCAAATTATAAAACTTTAGCCCACAATAATAAAATTTTGCCTCAAATTATAAAACTTTAGCCCATTTTTCATAATTTTACCCATCGACGAAAATGTTGCTACCAAATGAGAAAAAACCTTCAGCGCTACCAAATCACCTATAAATTTCTTGAAATTTATATGGTGATAACATCGGCTCCATCTGGGGAAGATATCTCCGCAGGAGGTGTCTAGAACCGCAGACCTCTGGGAACTCGATGATCAGTTCCTTCTTATTGGGCATGGGGTCATAAACTCGCGACTTATAACCTGTGACCTGATCTTGTGCCTGTTCCAAACCCGAGAGCTACAAAATCCCTGGTAGCTGAAAATCTTGAACCGAAATCAAAACTCTCTGCAAACTAAAGTCTGGATCACACTTGAACTGAAAAAAAACTGAAAAGCAATCTTAAACTGAAACTAGAAAGATGCTCAGAGTACTGAACTTATTTTCACCCTAATATACTTGATAATTTTGTTGAATCAGGTAATATAGAAATGTCAATGAAGCCAATCAAGTAGCTAGAAAAAAAAATGGACAACTTGATTGCTTGTCAGTGAAATCCTAAGTATACCTTGATTATGTGTCCTCATAATATGAAATGGCAGTTGTTGACATTTTTGGTCTTTATAGAGAATACATGTTTGAAAACTCAAGCTAACATGAACCTCCATGTAATTTTCTATAGGATCAATTAAAGCATGATGCATGATATTTGCTTATAGATCTTCAATGACTAGTTGATCAGTTACATCCTCAAATTTAAACCCTGCAACTACAACTTCAGTCTTGTACTTGAAAACATAATCATCATCAATCTGCACATCAACAGGTAATACAATCTCCTTTGGTTTTGGAGACGTAAGATTCTCATAAAACTGTTTTGGATGTTGGAAATTGTAGGACTGAATCTGAGTATTCAAGATCTCAATATCTTTTTCAAGTCTTTCAGCAAACAACTCAAGAACACAAATTTTAACTTCGGGAGAAAATTTTCTCGATTTCCAACAGTGAAGCACGGTTGTCAACAAAACTTCATCAATTGGAAAATATGCTAACTCATCCCTAAATTCTTTTATAGATTCACAATATATAGGATTTGCCACATACCTTGTCATCTTGAATCATCATCAATGCTATGAAATCTAGATTCTTCGGCAGTGAAGTCGCTTGTGAACTTTGAAGCTCGGGATCTTGAACAATGGAGTCACCAGGTGAATGGTACAGCCTTCCTGTATTTGGATTATGTTCACCGTCAGAAATCAAAACTAAACTTGAAGTGCATTTCTAGAGAATGCTCCCCAGTGGAGTCGTCAAAATGTTAACGCTCTGTAATTTCTAGGTTGAAGAAGAAATTGACAAAGGTAACTCTTTCAACCGCTTGGAGTCTTATATCTAGCCCTCCAAGACTCAGAGAGGGCTCTCTTTGTATGATCTAGCTTGGTTTGGAATAGGATATTAGGCTAGTTATGAGGGATCGGGGTTTTGGTTTTTAAATAGTTGTTTTTGGATGGCAAGGAGGTCCATTGGGTGATGGGGTCTGTGCTTGAATATATGACTCACTCTCAGATCTAGAAAAATCTCTTACATATAAATTTCTTGAAATTTATAATGGTGATAACATCGGCTCCATCTGGGGAAGATATCTCCACAGGAGGTGTCTAGAACCACAGACCTCTGGGAACTCGATGATCAGTTCCTTATTATTGGGCATGGGATCATAGTGACTTATAACCTGTGACCTGATCTTGTACCTGTTCCAAACCCGAGAGCTACAAAATCCCCAGTAGCTAAAAATCTTGAACTGAAATCAAAACTCTCTGCAAACTGAAGTCTGGATCAGACTTGAATAAAAAAAAAACTGAAAAGCAATCTGAAACTGAAACTAGAAAGATGCTCAGAGTACTGAACTTATTTGCACCCATCTACCTACCCTAATCTACTTGATAATTTTGTTGAATCAGGTAATACAGAAATGTCAATGAAGCCAGTCAAGTAGCTAGAAAAACAAATGGACAACTTGATTGCTTGTCAGTGAAATCCTAAGTATACCTTGATTATGTGTCCTCATAATATGAAATGGAAGTTGTTGACATTTTTTGTCTTTATAGAAAATACATGTTTGAAAACTCAAGCTAACATGAACCTCCATGTAATCCGCTATAGGATCAATTAAAGCATGATGCATGATATTTTCTTCTAGATCTTCAATGACTAGTTGATCAGTTACATCCTCAAATTTAAACCCTGCAACTACAACTTCAGTCTTGTACTTGAAAACATAATCATCATCATTCTACACATCAACAGGTAATACAATCTTCTTTGGTTTTGGAGACGTAAGATTCTCATAAAACTATTTTTGATGTTGGAAATTGTAGGACCGAATCTGAGTATTCAAGATCTCAATATCCTTTTCAAGTCTTTCAGCAAACAACTCGAGAACACAAATTTTAACTTCGGGAGAAAATTTTCTCGATTTCCAATAGTGAAGCATGGTTGTCAACAAAACTTCATCAATTGGAAAATATGCTAACTCATCCCTAAATTCTTTTATAGCTTCACAAGATATAGGATTTGCCACATACCTTGTCATTCATCCACCATCTACCATATCCAAACATCACAACAACCATACAAAGAATGCTTCAATAATTCACCATAATATAAGAAAATCTAAGCATGAAGACAACATATAACCATACCATATCTTCTGTAGCAAATCTGAACCAGGAAACTATTGTTCTGGGAACTTGCTTCAGACTTCAGGAACTTGGCACCAAAACTTACTCAATATTTTTATGTCCTTTCCAAACTGTATGTTCCCTTATCTCCTTCATATTGTGTACATATGCTCCATGTCCCACTACAACCTGTGTACTTCTTCAAAAAACTAGGGTTTTATGAACCTCCTAAACTTCACCATCAAACCTTAGACTTACAAAACTTATGATGTATCCATGAGTACCTGCAATGAATATTCCACCAAAATAGATCTTCAATATTCTCAAGAGATTCACTCACATAAGAAATCCTTTCTCTCACATTTATACTTATCCAAGTAGCTTCTTATAGGGGTTATCATCTAACCAACTTCCTTCTTTTGGGGCTAACCCACTTCTAACCATTTTTTCCACTTACAACCACTTTTCCACAAATAGTTAATTCTCCACTTCTAGTTGAAACTAATTTATTTTTAATTGTTTTCTTGTTTCAACCACTTCACCCATGACTAACCACTTTGACTAGTCAACTTATTCTAGGAGCTTCTAGAATAATTTGACTTATTTGACCTTCTAGGGGCTTCTAGACAACACATGAGGGTTCTCCAACTTCAAAGGCCATAACTCTCTAACCGTGAGGAGTTATGTGGAATTCCACATACCACCGGAAATGGCATGATGAGAATTATCCATGTAGAATAGCCTCACTAACAAATTCATTGATCTTCATAACAGTATTCCTCAAACAAACTTGGTTTCACTAACCACACTGCTAGTATTTCTCAACCACCTAACCATTTGGACTTCACAAAGCATGTTCCTGTGAGGGATTTCACCATAAGGAGAACACTTTGAAGTTCATCCATTTGGTACTTCCTATCATCAGTGACATGACATAAATTGTACAACTTCAACCAACACATCACTATGACATTACTTGACATCTATTACATCAATGATAACATAGTCCATCAATCAAAACAAATTAATATTAAAAGACATCAACCCTTTTACATCAATCCTTTGACATCAATGAAAACATGCTTTGACATCAATGGCAATGTGATAAACATAAATTTCCAAATTTTTCATGGTAGGGGTATGAATTTCTTTTTCCTCTTATCATGGAAGAAGTGGGCCCAAGTCTTGTACTTTATGTACATTTCTCCGAAAAAGAGTTTATATACTATGTAGAATGGTAAAAGGAAAAGATTATCCTCACTTCCAAATAATATAATCACAGTAATTCCCCATACATTTCATAAGATCCTTTCCTAGAGATAAAGGTAGCTTCTTCCAAGGATAGTCTCGATGTACTATTGCCAAAAATCAATTTTTTGAGTTCTGAAATGACATTGTTCTGAACTGAGTAAAAATTATATTGATCTTTATGCATGTATAGGACCGAATACCATGCATAAATTGGCTCCAACTTAAAATCAACATGTTTTTCCCTTAGAAAATATTCAAACACATGGTCATAAGCGATGGGGAAAATGAGGTAAGAAGTCATATAAAAATTTTGATTCTTTTTGAGGTTATTTAGTTGGAAAGAAATTTCATTTGAGATAAGATAACCTCAATTAATAATGTTTTTTTCATGCAAAGAATAGTGCAGGGCATACATAACATTTATTGATATAAAAATTGTATATTCTAGACCAATAATATAGGTGAAAAACCATGCAAATTCTTTATATGGGTTTTTTAATGAAGTTACCTCAGTCCTGGAAGTATTGGGGTTATTGGTTAGGTCCTTCAAGTAATTTCTTAGAAACCTATTTCCTCCGTTATGCTGCTTCAGAAATTCATCAGCCTCTTCACTTTTAATTTCATGGTATGTGTAGGGAGTCATAGCATTTTTTAGAATGTTGAAGGACCTAGAGAGATGGGTTGGTGACCTTGAAATTGAATTATTCTCCGTTCATAGATGAATTTTTTTGTGCACCATTGAAAAATATCTTTGAAGTATGTAACTTTCAAAATACAACCCACTAATGTTATTCCTGAGGTCCAAATTAAGTTTGTTTTCTTCTCGGCTTGAGAAAGAGATTTGTAGTAATCGTATGCCATGGACCACTGAAACTATTGATTTTCATGTCCCATTGTGTTCAGTGTATCTCCACAATAAAGTTCATTTTTCTTACTTGACGTCATTTTCTTCTTTTGACAAAAAGGTGGTGCTACTGTCGATACTTACAGCTTGGCATATTTGATTTTATTTAATTTCACCATGTATTTTCTTGATAACTCAATCAATCATAAATCTTTCTTTCAATATTGTTGGTTTACATGAGATTTGGATTAATTGTGAGCCTTAATCACTATGTCGTGAAATTAATAATGGTATTATGATTATACAAGTGGCAGTTGATATGGTGGGGGAAATAAATGTGATGGGAAGTGGTGACGTGATATCATGGTAGTGGAAAATGTTAAGTATGAAGGTGGGAAATGAGGAATAGGAAGTGTAAAATGTATGACACATAAATGTGGACTTGGGGACCTGTGAAGTTGCAAATGCAAATATAAGGAAGGGTGAGGAGGTTTGTATTGAGATTAAAAATATGGTTAAGTGTTGAAAAAGGTATTTTTAAGGATTAAAAATGTGTGTTTTGGAGAATGTGGACCTACGGACTCAAGTAAAAATTTTAATGGGAAGCGTATAGCTCTGCATCCACTTTTGTGAAAATTGACTAAGTTTCAAAAGAGTGAAAAAGGTACAATTTGGGGAATGAAAAAGAGACAAGTGCATTTTGGTGAATGTGAGGTTGTGGACTTGCTAACTTGGGGACTCAATAAAGTTGACATATGGTATCTAGTTTTGAATTCGCTTTTTCGAAAGAAATGACTAAGTATAAAAAGGTGAAAATGCATTGTGGAAGACATGGAGGTAAGAGGTACGAAATGTAGGTAGCAAGAATGTGGACATGTGGACTTGTAGACATGGAAATGGAGAAAAACAAAGAGGTCTGCCCCTGTAATGACCCAAATTAAGTAATTTATTAAAGATTTCAAAGAAAAATCAGTTAAAGAAAAATAAGCATGATTAACTGTGTTATAATCCAACTGAAGAGTTCATTTAATGAACTGTGAATAGAAATTAAAGGAAAAGAAATA
>ML808608.1:109046-127020 GCA_009831015.1 Picea engelmannii | reverse complement strand
CTGGAGTGACATTCCTCGAGAACAATGGTTGCACAGATTCATTAACACACTGGACACGACCCCTATCAACTGGTACCTTCAAGCGGAGCTGCGCCTCGTCACTACAAATTGGGAAGGTATGATTCAAAATTTTGTAACCACCTTTTTATTTGAAAGTGAATATCCTTCAGTAGACTGAGCATTACAGATTGTTAGACATAAGGTATTTGAAGAGGCCTCTATCCTCCCAATGGAACAAGAAGAGGACGAATGGATTGCGCCTCTCCAAAAATTGCAGAGTTGCTACAACATCAATGCCGACGACGATGATGATCCCAGGAAGGTAAAAATCACTAAAACTAAAGGCCAAAGAAATGTGGAAGGACCAGAAGTTGAGCTACAATTTATTGGTCAACCAATCAAGATTAAAAGGGTCAATATTGGAACAGAGGAGACACTGAAGCTTGCCAATGTCGGAGATTATTGGGATGTTGCTACCATTGACAAGATTACAGAGTTGTTGCACGAATATCAAGACTTGTTTCCGACCAAGTTCACTGATATGAAGGGTATCAAAGGACCTATGGGAGAAATGAGAATACCTTTGAAACCAGATGCAAAGCCAGTCAAGCGAAGACCATACAAATTGAACCCGAAATACAAGGAAAAAGTGAAGATTGAGCTCGACAGAATGCTGGAAGTAGGGATTATTGAACCTATTGAAGATTCAGAGTGGATCAGCCCTATGGTGGTACAATACAAGAAGATAGGAGAAATTAGGATATGTGTGGACCTTAGGAAGTTGAATGATGCATGTTTGCATGACCCTTTTCCTACACCATTCACTGATGAAGTATTAGACAATGTGGGAGGCCAGTAGGTATATTCTTTACAGATGGCTTTTCAGGATACCATCAGATCCAGATTGCCAAGGAGGACCGCCACAAGACCTCATTTACCACAGAATGGGTATCCTACCAATATACAGTAATGCCATTCGGACTGAAGAATGCCCCAACCATCTTTTCCAGGGTGGTGGTCGAAGTGTTCAAAGAATTTTTGCATAAATTTTTAGAAGCATATTTTGATGATTGGACTGTGTTTAGTTTCTTGAAAAATCATATCGAATGTCTAAGGCTAATGTTGGATAAATGCAGGCAGTGTAAAATTGATTTAAATCTAAAGAAGTGCATCTTCTTCTCACCATTTATTGTACTATTAGGCCACATTGTATGCAAGCAGGGATTGTTGGTTGATCCATCAAAAATTGCAATTATAGTTGACTTGCCACCTCCTACTTTAGTCAAACAACTGCGCACTACGCTAGGACATACTGGCTATTACAAGAAATTCATTAAAGGTTATGCCCAAATTATAGCACCAATGGAGAAGTTTTTGAAGAAAGATTGTCAGTTTGGTTAGACAGATGAAGAGCTTCGACACACTGAAACAGAAGATGGTCACTAAGCCCATTCTAGTTTTTCCATATTGGAGCAAAGAGTTTCATGTGCATGTCTATGCGTCTTCTATTGCATTAGGAGCAGTACTGGCACAACCTGGAGAAGGGGATATCGACCATCCGTTAGCTTTTGCTAGCAGGAAGCTATCTACAACTGAAATTGATTACACCACTACAGGGAGAGAAGCATTAGTCATGGTGTGTGTGCTGCAAAATTTCTGCCACTATTTGTTGGGAGGACACTTTAAAATGTTTACTGATCATTTTGCGTTGAAATATCTAGTCAACAAGCCAGTGTTGGGGGGGAGAATATGCAGATGGATTCTCCTATTTCAAGAATATGACTTTGAAATCATAGTAAAACCAAGAAGGATGAACAAAGGTCCTTACCACTTGTCGAGGCTGGAACATGGCGAAGAACCCACTCGTTTGGAGGATACACTGTCGGATGCACAGCTGCTAGCAATTAGAAAGATTGATGATCACTTCGCAGACATAGTCTAGTTCTTATCAACGGGAATGGCACCTAGTCAGTATATAATTCCATAGAGGAAATAACTAGTCGTGCGCGCTGCAGACTTTTCACTTATAGTTGGTCAGCTATATAAGATGGGACCTGATGAGATAATAAGGAGATGCATTATGGAGATAGAGCGACCATTGATCCTCACAGAAGCCCATGAAGGCATCGCAGGAGGACACTATGCAGGAAGAGCAACTAAGCAAAAGTTTATGAGAGCTAGCCTTTGGTGGCCTACCTTACACAGAGATGCTAAATATTATGCCAGAGCCTGTGATGTATGCCAGAGAGTTGGAAAACCATCACGAAGAGATGAAATGCCAATAGCACCGTAGATGACCCTACAAGCATTTGAAAAGTGGACCATTGACTTTGTGGGACCTAAAAACCCACCAGGAAGGCACACAGGAGCAAGGTATATCATTACTGCGACCGAATACTTACCCAGATGGGCCAAAGACAGAGCAGTCAAGGATTGTAGTGCAACTACAGCTGTGCACTTTATATTTGATGATGTCATAACCAGGTTTGGATGCCCCAATATCCTTCTGAGTGGTCAAGGCACGCACTTCATCAATAAGACAGTTGAAGCCCTAACTGAGGAATTTACGGTCCACCATCAGAAGAGTACACCTTACCATCCACAAGCAAATGGAATTGCTGAAGCATTCAACAAGATATTGGAGACAAAACTAACGAAAATTTGTAGTGTGAATAAGGATGACTGGGACTTAAGAGTACATGCATTACTATGGGCCTATCGAACCACTTGCAAGAAATTAACAATGCAGACCCCTTTCAAGTTGGATTATGGTCTTGAAGTTGTTGTCCTGATGGAATAGTTGGTGCCAAACTTAAGGATTGTTGCATTTATAGACATGGATGATACTGGCACTATTCACGAGAGGCTTCCATAGTTGGTTGAACTAGAAGAAGACAGATTCATTGCAGGATTCCATCAGCAGGTTCAGAAGGAAAGAGAGAAGGCCTATCATGACAGGCACATCAAGAAGAAGGCATTCAAACAAGGTGATTTAGTACTAGTGTGTGACAGTAAATTCATGAAACATCCTGGGAAGTTCAGAACGCATTGGCTCGGACCATATGAGATTGCCTATGTTATCGAAGGAGGAGTTGTGCAACTGAAGACATTGAATGGAGAATGGAAGGAAGGTTTGGTAAATGGGAGTCAGCTGAAGTTGTACTATGACAACCAGTTACCTTGCAGCTCTTAGTAAAAACATGAGAAAAAGGGTTCAGGTACCAGGTGCAGTTGAAACTAGGTACCAGACACAGAAAAGACAGTCTGCACAAGGACGGGATGTAGGCATAGAGTAGAAAGAAAAGGTCGCACTGTGTAGTCTAAAATCAAAGAAAAATGGAAGGATCGTATCCAAAGTGCCTCGGGACGAGTCACAGGTGAGTGTTGGAGGCCTGTTGGCCTTTGGTTATGGAAGGAAGTGAAGAACAAGGAAGAAAAGGTAAAAAGCGATCTTCGCGGGAGACACAGTGACTGTCACCGGGTCAAAGTGAGCAAAAGAGCAAAAAAGATGGAGCGAAGTGAGGAAAAGCAAGTTGTTGGACGAGAAGGTTAAGGTTGACAGATCAGCAAGAAAGTCAGATCAAAGACAACTCAACAAGTAGAAAAATCCAACGTTAGATGCCTTGGAACACCACGCGAGAAGGAAAGAAAGATAGGCTGGCGAAGCCCAGAAAAAGTGGGTCAAGTTGACCTAGGGTTTTCGCTATTTAGGGTTTTGACACTTAAGTTTCGGCCTAAGGCTGTCGGTGAGGTATTGTAACGTATAAATAAAGGTCAAGAGGAACTGGGTCAGGTTGGTACGATATTGTTGTTGATCTAGCTCTATTGTTGTGGTGAGAGATTATTTTATTGTGAGAGAGAAGTGTTGGGTGAGAGAGCCTTCTGGTATTGTAAGATCTTCAGCTGTGTGTGAAGGTCAAGTCCTGCAGCTGGGTGTGTAGGAAGGAGAGAGAAAGAGAGAAGGAAAGGAAGATCTGCTAGCTGAGAGCACAAACAAGAATTGTATGCTTACCTTAATAAATCATAAGCACAGTTTTGTGGACGTATCCCTAGAGAGAGTTAGAACCACGTATATCTTGTGTTGTGTGTGATATTGATACTTGGATCTTTGTCATTGTTATACTGTTATTCTTGTGTTAGATCAGATCTATAACTACACATTATAGATTTAGCCTGATAAGTGATAGGTGCATGTTGTGTTGTTGTTGTAATAGATCCACTTGATATTCCCCTGGTTGTAGACATCTATGTCCTGCAACCCCCTCATAGTTGCTTCGGGTAAGACTGCATCTGCTTCGCAGGTGCTACCGAAAGCGCCAATAGCTAGGGCTTGTTGGTGCACTCTTGGATCTAAACCTTGGGTATGCCACTGTGCCAACAAGGATCATGGTCGATCCTCTCAAGGTTGAGGAGATAGTTCAATTGCCTTCCCTCTGCACGATACCCCAACTTCAAAGCTCACAGAGGAAAGTGAATTTCCTTCAGCGTTTTGTGGTGAATTATGTCGATATCATTAAAGGGTTTATGCATCTCCTAAAAAAAGGGGTCCCATTCTATTGGGATGAAGCCACTTAGCGCTCTTTTGAAATGCGCCCTGACGTCTGCCCCTATGCTCTGGCCTCCTGATTATAGCAGAGATTTCTTGTTGTATTTGGTTGCTGCAGACTTGACCATCAGCATGGTCTTGGTTCAAGAAGATGATCTGCTTGAAGAGCACATTATATATTACCTTAGATGAGGCCTGGTTGGGCCGGAACTCAACTATTCTCACGTTGAGAAGCTTGCTTTGGTGGCAGTCCATGTTGTCCAATGGTTCCATCAATACCTTTTGCTTCTAAAGACCACTCTCATTGTCGTTGTGAACCCTTTTCAATACATGTTAACACCAGGGGTCATTGGCGGAAATATTAGTATATGGATAGTCATCTTACAGGAGTTTGACTTAGATTTTGTTTCTCCGAAACCCAAAAAGTCATTGGTCTTTGTCAAACTCATTTCGGAACTTTCAGTCGATTCTAGTGATATCACGCATGAATAATCGCCTATCAAAGGAGATATTTTTCCAAATGCATCTTTCGACCCCTGGTATGGAGATATGTTGGTCTATCTCCAGACTTTGAAGTGCCTCGCTTCTTCTTCCCGTGATGAGCGTCGATGCATTTGACATCAAGCACGAAATTATCTTATACTTGATGACACTTTGTATCATTGAGGTGTGGATTGTGTTATTCATCGATGTCTTATCCATGAAGAAGTAGAGCTCGTTTTGAATGACTGTCACACTGGAGCATGTGGTGGTCATTTGTCTGGGTTGGAAACAACCCAAAACATTCTACGTCCCAGTTAATTTTGGCCCTCGTTAATCAAGGATTGCATTGAGGCGATCAAGAAGTGCCACCCATGCCAGATCTTCTATCGGAAGATGCGGGCACATCCTGCTCCTATGTTTCATGTCATTGTTGTTGGTCCTTTCACCAAGTGGGGGATTGATTTCACTACATGTCACCCAGCTTCAGCCAGGGGGCATCATCACATCATCGTAGCAGTAGACTACTTCACAAAGTAGGTCGAAGTTATGCCAATGTTTAACAATGATGGCGAAACATCAACTCTTTTCATTTTTAATCAAATAGTAGCAAGGTTCGGCATCCCAAAAGAGATTGTCACTGACCATGACAGTCACTTCCAAAACAAAATAATGACTGAGTTAATGTCAAAGCTCGGGTTTAGGCAAGAACATTCCTCACCTTATTACTCGCAAGTGAATGATCAGGTTGAAGCTATGAATAATTCTCTCAAGACTATTCTTCAGAGACGATCAATTCTACTAAGTCAAATTGGCATTTGATGTTGTACTCAGCATTGTAGGCCTACCGAATATCTGTGAAGAATACCACTAGTTTTTCACCTTTTCAACTCGTATACGGGCTGGAAGCAGCCTTACCTATTGAGTATCAGATTCATTATTTAAAGTTAACAGTGGAATTACTTTTGGACACTTCACCGCTTAAGGAATGCCTATTATATCTCGAGAAGCTCGATGAGTAGCGTCGTGATGCAGCCTCAGCCAATGACACTCACAAGTAACGAGTTAAGTGTTAGTACGATCGGTCCGTTCATCCTCGAATTTTCTCCGAAGGCGATCTTGTCTTGGTCTATGATCAAGACAAACATCCCCTGGGGGAAGGCAAGTTCAAACCCATGTGGTTCGGAGCATTCATTGTGAAAGAGGTATTGAAGAAGGGTGCTTATCGTCTGGTTGATTTTGAAGGAAATTCCTTGGTGGAGCCTAGAAATGGTCTCTACCTTAAGAAGTATTACTCGTAGGTTGGTCACCAGGGTGACTTCTTGTACATATGTATAGCCTCTTATACAGTTTTTTCCTTTTTTTATTTTGTGGACGTGTAGCTATTTGTGTCTTTTTTTTCACCGTGGTAGATGTCAAGTGAATCAAAGGTGTATTTTGGGTTCGCGGACGATGCTAGCCAACACACTTAGAGGCTTGATTTCGCAACTTGGGTGATTTTCACACCTGGAGGCCATTTGTTATCTTCCGGAGGTATTTTTCTAGGTGACGCTACAAACAATGTTGTCGAGTACAATGCAGTGATAGAATTGTTTAGTGACGCTTTGTCACATGGCATTTCTCACCTCCGGGTCTACCTAGATGCTCAGCTGGTTGTGTCCTAGTTAAATGGAATTTATCACGTTTATGATCCCACTTGGCACCAACGTTTCCTTAGGGTACGTCTCTTAGAACGTTCTTTCGATTACATTACATATATCCATGTTCCTAGAAGATTTAATCATATGACAGATACTCTAGCTAAACAAATATTAGATTGGCATGTTGCACACACATAAAACGAAAATCACACACATACACATGTACATAAATTTGTAAAATATGTAATCCATACGACATAAAAGATGTAAATATATATATATCAAAAAGTGTCATGACTACATAGGTGGGCGTGAATGCCTCAAAAATAGTGTTCAATATACATTGTTGGGCTTATGCCCTCAAAAAATACATGTACAAAGGGTTCCTATTGGCACAAGGGCATACCCAGGGTTCAACGCTACAATAGTGCACCAACAAAACAATAACTACCGGCCCTTTCGACAACTCCTGCGAAGTAGATGAAGTCTCACCCGAGGTAGAGGCAGGGGTGGTTGCAGGACTCCAGTGTCTACAACCTTAGTTGGAACACGGATCTGTGATCGTAACACCTTAACGTAGCACTTAGTAGTTACAGTTCGTTAATATTTAGCTTTAGTTTACAACGCAGCTAAACCCTAACAACATATCAGCGCGGTATTTATACAGATCCAATCGATTCAAGTACTAAGCATTCAAACATAGACCAGATCTAGCATTTATTCACGTTATTCGGCACTAAGATACCATATTAGATCCTTCTAAGCATACATCAGTTCACTAAGAATTCAATCACATAGACAACAAAATAACCATAAAGCACATATCAATCACAACGCACGATATACGTGGTTCACCCCCACCCTGGGGCTATGTCCACCAACTCTTCTTCTTTATTTCTTTCTATCAATATTCTACATGCACAGAACCATCATATCTTACTCCACAGAGGACAGGAGATCTGCTCACCTCGCTAGATCCTCCTTCCTTGTATTACAACACAAAGCCTCCCACAATCTCTTACAATCACTTGCACTTAGCTCTGCAAGTCTCACACAGTATGCACAAAGCAATTACAATTACCACTTGCACTTAGCAATTAACACTTAGCACTTAGCATCACATACTTGTCACTCCTTCGATCACATAGATCGAACTACTTCCTACATCGCCTATCTCTCTATTTATACATTACAAAATGGGCCTAAACATTGGTAAACCCATGGGCTGACATCCCCATTTCTGTTACATAAGCCCAAAACCCAAAAATCCCTAAAAAGGGGTCGATATCATGCGATCTCTTCTTCAACTTGCGCTCCGTCTTCGATAGCCTGTCAAAGAACCAAAAGTAGGTCAAACATGACCAAGGATCCTCAAAACTTGGTCAAGGGCTAACAAGCCCCCAACACTCACATGTGACTCGTCCTAACGCACTCTGGTTTGGGTAGTTTTGCTTCAAAATCCTCGAGCTGCTTCGACATGTTGTTGCGCTAGGGCCTCCTGCTCAAAGAACTCTTGGATGAATTCTTCATTGACAGGTCCCTCTAAACGTTGTTTGACTATAGTGACTACTTGTTCCAATTTTGTGCCTTGGCCTTCAATCTCCTCAAACAGTTGGCAAGCTTCACCCTGGACTGGTTGGATCCTTTGAGTCACTTCCATCACTTTGCTCTGAATGGTGTGGACCTATTGTTGAGCAGTGCGTTGTTCTTGGGATCGTTTCAGTGAGTCCAGTACCTTCAGCTTAGTATCTTCAATGCGTTGCTCATAATTATGTGCGTTGCGAGCACTTAGTTGTTTTCATTCCAGAGCGAATGCTCTGATCCTCTCGACTGCGATATGGGCAATGGCTTCTCTTTGATCTTGCACGTCCTGCAGGGTACTTGGCACTGTTCGTAGCTCGAGGTATGCAATTATATGTTGAAGTTGTTGGATAGATTCCGCAAGTTGCTCTACTTGATGTTCCACTGGGTCTTCCTCCTTTTTCTCTAAGCCTGTCATAGAGCGAAGTGCTCTGTTGACTGCTTCTTTTACTCCCACCTGCTCTATGAGAAACAACTCTTTCTCTTGTTGGATCTGCGCTTTCTCTTCTTCAAAATTAGCTTGGAGGGAAACCTTCTCTTACTGCGCAACTCGACATTGCTCTATGACTACTTTTTGTACTTGCTTTAGGGCATCTGTGGCCTGTTCGGTTTCTTCTTGTGCGCGACGAAGGCGAGCTTCAGTCACATCAGCTAGTCTGTGTAGTTGGGAAGGCTTATCTCCCAACTCAGGTGCTTCTGATGGTGGGGGCGAAGTGGATACTGCGTGGCTGGATTGAAGGGCATGTTGTACCCCTCTAAGTTCAACCTCGATTCTATCATACATCTCCTCCTGCTTGGCTTCATGTTTCTGTAAGATGTCATGTGAGGCATCTGCTACAGCGGCGATGATGAAGTCAAATTCATCTACAATGAGCACAGTCTGCATCTTAGTCAAGGTGGATCTAGATTTCTTTTGGGAAGTGGGTTTCATGGGAGAAACCTTCCTTTTCTTCAAGGGATCAGCCTCATCAACAGGGTCCCTAAACGATGTTATTTCACCTTGATTATGTTGGTCCTCTTTTACATTTGTCTCTTCTACTTTGTCATCACCCCCTCGTCCAGGTGATACTGAAGCAGTTCCTTCCGATGTGCTGCTCAAGTTTTGGACCTCTTCAGTCTTCTTCCTTCTGTTGGGTCCAAAAAGATCCTTTGCTCCATGAGTGGTCTTAGGGTTTCTGATAGGTTCAGGGTCTGACATTTCTACGGGGTATGCGGGGATGAGGAGTTCTGCAGACCAGTCCTTGGTGATCTCTTCAAGGTCCTACTCTATGAGCTTGTAGTACGATTGAATCTCTTCTTTGTGATCATCTGCACACGTGATGATATAAATGAAGTGTTGATCTGCGTGGAACTTCATGAGGGGTCAGAACTGATGTAGGGTGTTTGGCGTCATGTGAGGGACAACTTCGATAGCCATATTCAGTTGGAGATAATAGGTATGAAAGATTGCATTTGATTGCCATTGTTTTCCCATATCTCTTGAGTACCAAAGCATGGTGAAATTCATAGCGAGCAGCTCGAACGACTCAATGTCCAAGAAGGTCACACCTTTCGGCATTTCCCAAGTGGTAAATGTGATGAGGATCAGAAGCCAGCTAAAGTGGAACTCTTAGCCCTGATCCTAAGCTTTGCGACAGTCTAATTCCAGTTCGTTGACCAAGTGCTTCGCCTAATTCATCTTGAGTCCTTCTACACATTTATCGGCTAGGTCAACAACGAACCTTGTGACTTGAGTAGGTTGGTTCTTCCTCACTAGATTTCCTGTGATCAGTTGGCATGCCAGGTGCACTGTGCCATTCTGGATGGAAGCTACCTTGTAGCCATGCATTCCCTTTTCTACATCGCCATAAGCGTCCTTAATTCTCTGTGCCAAGGCGCGGTCAGAAGCCTTCCCTGGGTAGAAGTCTTGCGAGTCAGGTCCTTGCATGCTCAATACGGTGATCCTATGGATCAGTGTCAAATCGACTATGATGCATCTATCTATCCATAGATAGTCGCCATGGTAGCACGATAGCAGGAGCTTAACACTGGCTTTAACCTCCTGGTTCCTTCCAATGTGTGGGATCTTCATCACATTCAAGAGGGTGGACTGCACGAGGTTCATAGTCCATCGATGGGGGATTATTTTCGAGTTCTTCCCCTTCATCCTGGTTAGATACTTGTAAGGAGAAAGCATGTTGTAATTATTGTGATCACCTAGGTTGAAGTCGTTGAACTTCAACGTCACGATCTTATCTTGTTGCGTTCAAACTGAACGTATACCCTTTGGGAGGTGCGCAGTAAACATGGTGCAATCAAAGTCCCTCGGGACACTATCACGACTCATCGCGTCGGCCAGAGGTGGGATGTAGTCAGGTAAGATGGTCGGGATTAACTTCGTGTTTGCTAGATCATCTCTATGCTTGGTTCTCTTCTCTGTTGTTGGTTGGGATGGTCCAAATCCGCGAGCAATCGATGAAGAGGCTTGCACTCCTCATGTCGATGAAGCTTGAACTCCTGTGGACATCACTATCTCGACCATCAGATCAATTGAAACTTCTTCGACTGACTTCTCCACAGTTTTGATCTTATCCGACATGCACGCTCTCGATCAAAAAACCCGGGTGGATGGATGAGTGCTCAACGTAATAGAATCGGTGTCGATCTTACTAAGCACAGCGCGGTAGCAATGGGTTCTCTTGTTATCTCTGATACAATTCGCAAAAGTGTTCTCAGTGCAACAGTCAACGGACTAAGTAGACACGATGTAATAGATCTCTCCAACAGATAAGAAGTTTTCCATCAATGCAGTGAAGTCCTTTGCGGTGCAGTCCCAACGGTCCAATGGCGAGCCTTCTGGTCATAACTATTGTTCTAACTATTCTGGAACGTCGGCCCAACGGTTATAATTCTTCCAATGGTAGTATCGCTTTGCCATGGAGAAGTGCCATGCGGCGTTGTTCTGATATCTCGACGAAGTTCCAATTTTGAAAATCTTCCTTCCGCGAAGTTCCCTCTGGGCCCTTCTGTAACTTTTCGATATTTCCTCTCTTCTTACTGAGTTTTATAGCCTTCTTCCCAGTGATCTTCATCGCAATATTCCTTTTTCCATTCTAATTCATGTCTTCTTTTGGCATAGCAGCTTCGCATTGTTGATATTCTTTCATAGGATTAAAGAGTAATATTGCTTCTCTATCTGGGGTAGGTGCTTTACTCGTTTGTGAATCTTCTTGTGTTCTTTCAACTTCGTGATCCAAGTTTCTGCTTCTAAGTAGCTTCGATCTGTTCTTATGTTCTGCAATCAAGTGTGCTACCCTCCTAGTCATTAAATATTTTAATTCCTACTTTTTTTGTTCTAGAGCCTCCTCTTCTTTTCTTCTGGTCTGATCTTTCTCGATCTAGGTTTTTCCTAATAACATAGTAATAATTCAAGTACTAAGCATTCAAACATAGATCAGACCTAGAATTTATTCACGTTATTCAGCACTAAGATACCATATTAGATCCTTCTAAGCATACATCAGTGCATTAAGCATTCAATCACATAGACAAGAGAACAAACATAAAGCACATAACAATCACAACACAGGATATGCATGGTTCACCACCACCCTAGGGCTACGTCCACCAACTCTTCTTCTTTCTTTCTTTCTTTCAATATTCTTCATGCACATAGCCATGATATCTTACTCCACAGAGGACAGGAGATCTGCTCACCTCGTTAGATCCTCCTTCTGTGTATTACAGCACAAAGCCTTCCACACTCTTTTACAATCACTTGCACTTAGCTCTACAAGTATCACACAGTATGCACAAAGCAATTACAATTACCACTTGCACTTAGCAATTAACACTTAGCACTTAGCATCACATACTTGTCCCTCCTTCAATCACATAGATCGAACTACTTCCTACATCGCGTAGCTCTCTATTTATACATTACAAAATGGGCCTAAACATGGGTAAACCCATGGGCTAACATCCCCATTTCCGTTACATAATCCCAAAACCCAAAAATCCCTAAAAAGGGGTTGATATCCCACAATCTCTACTTAGACTCGCGCTCCATCTTCGACAGGCCGTCGAAATCCCAAAAGTAGGTCAAACATGACCAAGGATCCTAAAACTTCGTCAAGGGCCAACAGTGGCCTCGACACATCAAAGGTCTATCATATCTAATCACGAGGCCCATTGGCCCTACCATAATGCACAATGACATTGACCACACACCATAATAGTTGGACCCATGTCTGTGGTACCCTTACTACATGAGGTTGCATAGACAGCGAGAGATCCTCGATCTCATCCATGGGTACGGTGCGAGTGAGCACAATAAGGTTGCGGTCCACTTGTCTCAAAACTCTCTCAGCCTCTCCAGCTGGAGGCCCCCCTACAACTTCTGGTCCTCTCGCTGCTGCTGGTCTTGCCTCTAGTCAACGATGTCATCGAGTCCTCGTGAAGTCCGCTGGGCACACTGGTCCTACATATGTACATAGCAGATACACAAGAGTCAGTACTCTATACACATATAAAAATTGTATATATAAAAACAATTAAAAATTAAATAACATTAAAAGCATGTTACCTATCTCGCCTCGCTCCTCTCTGGGAGGCATGGGCATGTCTGGATCTCTAGAGACGTTTATCTCGGTGTAATGGTAATCGTCAATCGTCAGAATTTGTTGTGCCCACCAGTCGAAAAATTTATCATCGAAGGCCTCCCTCCACCTTCTTGTGGCAGCAATGTTGCCCACCTGCATACTGCTGGGAATGAGGCCACATGCCCCTATACTGTCTCCCTGGGACTGAGACTGGGAACCCTCTCGAAAATGAAGGAACATAAAATCGTATTGAACCCAAAGTTCTTATTGGTACGCTTCCGACAATCTGTTAGTTGTCTCTTCATGCACATCATCATTGTCATGCTCCAGTAAAAAATATGTGCCTCCTGACATTGAATGGCACAATGCATGTGTGCTTGGGAGGCCTAATGCAGGTTTGCGGATCCAGTAATCTGCCCAATCAATAACTAGATCACTCGCAGAGTCAAACTAGTGATGTTGTGAATCGACACCTGAGAACCTACCTTCTCAGTGCCGGCCTCATAGTACATCTAGATATAATCCTCAATGTTGAAAGGCCAAGGGGGAAATGTCATCAGATTGACTGGCTCCCCTCTCCTCAAGAGGCCAATTAGGAAGGAAATGTCCTTTGTCGTGGAGGTCAAAGATTGACCCTCTACCATGAATTCATCTGCATCTGGGTGTCAATAATCCACAAGAGCGTTAAGTAATCTGGGTTGTGCCCTCATAAATGAACACTGGAAGAACTTACATATCCCACATTGTTTTAGTGTTGCGATGGTTGTAGGGTCCTCTTCGACCAAAATGTCAATATCCTCGTGCCCCCTCTCCCTCCAGTGGACATACATCTTGTTCCATGGAAAAAAGGAGGAGGTTTAGTACTTGCATTATTCTTTTTCCAAGCTTGCAAAGGTGTACAAGGGTTGTCCTTGGACATACTGCGTACACGCAGGGCTGCTCTTTTTAGGAGAGTGCTCCCCCTCAAAAACTAAAATAAATGCATAAATGAAGTATATAAATGCAAGAGGGATGATTTTGTACTTACTTGGTCAAAGTAGAAGTTCATTTCATCCATTGAAGCTCCCAAAATCAACTCTTTTAGCAAAGGAGTTTTGTTCTCCTTTTGGTTAATTTTCGAATTGCAATGGTAAAAATGAGTTGTCAGCTTCTATTTATAGAATTTTTTGGCATTTTTTGCCGCTTTTTGACCCCCTTTGTCATTTTTCCTGTCTTGGTGATCATTCGATTCCAATTATGAGTTTTTTATTGGATGTTCCAATACTCTTTTCCTTTTGGTTTGGTAACTTTTTTGGGGATGGGTCACTTTTTACTATCCTTTGGTAAAAGTCGTTTTTTCCAAATTTTTGCATATAAGTTAGGATTTCATCTCCACTTTCTGCATCTCGTTGTCTTTTTTCTCTTTGTCATAGGATCGACCACACCGAAGTGTGACACGGAACCTTCATTGTTGCTCTAGAAGTGTCATAATTAGGTGGTAGAGCCTACCTGTACATGGATGCCCTAGGTATATCCTTCATGCATTTTTGGCGTCCATGTTGTTTGTAATGACTATAGGCTCGATAGTCCCTGTTAGTCTTGTCATGATTACGAGATTAAGCCTCATTCTTTTGATGCACCATCATTCTTGGCCTTACCCTCGGGACTCCCAAATGAGCATGATTTGTTGTCTTTCAAGCTCGCTTTAAAATTTGAAAGCAACATCTGACGAGATTGTATTTATTCTTTTCCATATTGTCTGGATTAACTAAGAAAAGTAACCCCCTGGAGTCTTCTTTAAGCCCTTTTCAGACTCTCTAAACATGAAAATATTATTGAGCGATTTTGTTGCCCTTCACACTCAACAAACTCAAATTGGAAGGCACATCTGTCCGGCAGTAGTTTACCCATTTTTTGGTCCGGGCGGCTAATTTCACGAATAAAGGTATGCTCTATGAACTTCAGTTCGCTAGAAGAGTATTCTCAGGTGTAATTTTAACTCTTTGTTGGCAAATATTTAACAGACAACGAATGCTTGTCATTGATGGCAAGTACAATGGTGAAGATGGCATGAGTACAGGCAGTTTGTGATCGACAGGCAAAAAAAAGATAAGTCCAGGAAGATCGATTGATCGAAGGCAACGCAACATTGACAAAATGATTGAAGGCCTGAGAAGCATTTCTGATCGTTGAATCCCCTCCAAAATTCTCGACAGCATGAGAGCCGTCAAATCTGAATAAAGACAAGAAGAGTGCACTGAAGAGGAGGATAGATCTCAGGCGTTAGATCCAAGCGCAGGGTCCGACCACCGTTGGATTGAGGAAAACTTGCACAATCTTTAAAAGTGCAAGGAGTAGATGGCTCACAAAAACTCGACGTAATCTGAGCCATCAAATCAAGATCACACCTAAATCGTTGATCAGATTTTCAAGGATTGCATGTTGGAAATGTCAAAGAAACAATGCAACAAAAATTATGATTTCTTGATATGAAAAATCCCGGCGTAATTTGAGCCGTCAAATCAAGATCACATCTGAACCGTTGATCGGAGTTTCAAGGATCGCGTGTCGGAAATGTCAAAGAAATAATGCAACAGGAATCCCGATTTCTCGATATGAAAAATCCCGGCGTAATCTGAGCCGTCAAATCAAGATCGCATCTGAACCGTTGATCGGAGTTTCGAGGATCGCATGTTGGAAATGTCAAAGAAACAATGCAACAGGAATCATGATTTCTCAATGTGAAAAAACCCAACGTAATCTAAGACGTCAAATCAAGATCACATCTGAACCGTCGACCTGACTCACGTCAGCAGACCACATCAGCTAGGAACACGTGTCACAATCAGGTAATGACAAGTGTCAGACTGATTCAACATTTCAGGCACATGTAAGTCACGAATCAAAGTGACACGTGGCAGCATTCAACACGTGTCAATCCATGTGTGAAGTCAGCAGATGGACACCTTGTCGGAGTTTCGAGGATCGAGAGTTGGAGATGTCAAAGTTTTTTAACATCAAGAATCTTGATTTCGCGATATGTGAAATCAGGATTTAATCGCAGCCATAGAATAGAGATGTGATCTGGACCGTTGATCCGACTTCTTTACGGAGTGTCGAGGATCGGGAATTTTGAAGTGACAAAAACACCGAACGTCCAGAGTGTCAATATCGTGATATGTGAAATCGTGATGTAATCTGAATCGTCAGATCAAGATATGATTTGGATCGTTGATTCGATTTCTTTACGAAATTTTGTGGATCGAGATTTGTAAGAGACAAGAACTTTGAACATCAGGAATGCCGAAATGCCGAAACTTGATTTAAAGGCAAGATTAATAAATTTCATCTAACGGTGCGGATAAATTGGAATATGATCGGAAGGTTATTGTTCTCTCTCACAGTTAACTCCTCAGTTACGAATCTGTTAGTGAAACGGACTCATGATTGCAAATCAGTTAGCGTTTCAGTTGGCGTTTCAGTTGCTCGGACAATTGTCTTTCTTTTGCCTAAGGAGTTGGGAAGTTGAACTGTCGTGTAGTTGTGTATAAAAGAAATTGAGACAGATTGTGTATGTTTGGCTGTTATGGATGGAAAATGAACGAAATAGTAAGAAAGGGAAAATGAGAGGATGCGTAGAATGAGACTTAGAAAATGTGCAGAGTGAGATGAAACACAGAGCAGAACGATAGAAAGAGAAAAAGCAAAGCAGAATGACAGAACAAGTTGAATAAGAGCAGAATGAGACAACGAGTTGATGCAGAGCATACCTGCTGAACAAATAGAGGAAGAGAAGAGCAGCAGAACAGTGTGTAGAAGACCAGATTTATGGAACAAAGAAAGATTGGTAAGAACTGATTTATCTGTAAAGTTGATTGTTTATTTAGCCATTCATATTCTAGGGAGGTTGGGAGGTGCTTGGGAGGATTGTTGTCCTCAGAGGTTCAAGTGGGAGCTTGAACACAGAAAGTTGTAGCTTCCATCTGGTTGCAGCCAGAGAAACCAGGGTGGCAGGGTGGTGCAAGGGAGAACATGTGTTCTCTGTTATACAGGTTGGAGCCTGTGTAACTGGAAGTTGGTGCTTCCATCCAGTTGGTGCTGGAACATTCAGGAAGTTGGTGCTTCCATCCAGTTGGTGCTGGAATATTTAGGAAGTTGGTGCTTCCTTCTAGTGGGTGCTAGAGAAACCAGAGAGTTGGTGCTCTCAAACAAGTTGCGGCTTGTAAAACAGAGGTAGCAACCTCACATTGAGTTGGTGCTCGATTAACGATGATGTACAGAACCTAAAAGACTGCCTGTCATTTCGAAGAAGAAGAGGTTTCTCCCTTTATGGGTTTCCTCGTGAAAATCTGTCTCTGTGTATACCTTGTGTGTGACTGATGCTTTTTACTTTTACTGTCCATATGCTATATAATGTTGATGATCACTTGAAGAAAGATTAAGAATTTATTAATAGACTAAAAATTGTTTAATCTCAAATACCACTGATTCACCCCCCCCCCTCTCAGTTGTATCAGTAATTTCAACACCCTTTTTCAAGCATGAGGGACTAAATCTTAGAAAATGAAACATTCTCCTTGGTTTTGGTTTATCACCTTTTTCGGGCCTTGGAGATTACTTACGAAAACGGAACCCCCATGGAGTCCATAGTTAAGCTCTTTTCAAACTCCCTAAAATTGAAAATATTTTTGAATGACCTTGTTCCTTCACACTCATTAAATTGGTCCAAAATAACATCTATTGGCATGAGTTCAACCCTTTTTCTAGCTTGTAGATTATAGCGGAAAAAGGTACGCCTTGGGAGATTCGTCTCACCGGGAGAGTTCTCCTCGGTGATTTTTATACTTTTTTGGGCTAAGGAGAGTAAACTTAGGAAAAGGTTGTGAGTCCATAGTTAAGCTCTTTTCAAACTCCTTAAAATTGAAAAGATTGTCGAAAGATCTTGTCTTTGTCACACTCATTAAAATTGTTTTGAATAGACGTTTTTTCGGTGCAAGTTTAACCCTTTTTCGAACCGACTAGACCATCTCTGAAAAAGGTACTCCCTAGAGTCTTCTTTTACGTTTTTTCAAACTCTCTAAACGTGAAAAAACTATCAAGCTTACCTTCTTTGGGCTCGTAAAAATTACATGGAAGGGGTCTCATTTTGTCTTGATTAATCACATTTG
>ML808608.1:51410-68502 GCA_009831015.1 Picea engelmannii | reverse complement strand
TTGCAAATTAGGGTGAATCTCTTGTGATTTGGTGTTGACTACTTATGTGTTATTGAAATGTGGCATAACACCCGAGTGGACTTTCTTCGACAACTTCTCCATATGATGAGAGGTGATGATTGTAGGGGAACTAGATGTAAGTCCCTTGAGGGTATGTTACTGCCCTTCCTCCGTGAAGCTTACATATAATTCTTTGAAGTCTATGGTGATTGGTCTAAAAGGGTGTAAGCATTCTACCCCGAGAATTCTATCACAACTGCCCATTTCAATAGCAAACATGGTGATTTTTGAGATGATACTCACCAATTTGAAGTTTCACATTTCCACGCTAGCCCTCACATTTCATCGTACCACCATTAGCAATCATAATTTGAAAATTATATATGGGACGTACATAACAATGGGTGCCTTGTACCACTATCCTATGGATAAAATTGTGGGTGTTGTCACTATCAATCAACACAATCACTTTGTGATGCTTGATGTAGCCAATCAATTTCAAGGTTTGGGGTGTTGAGAAACCCAATAGGGCATGGAGAGAAATTTGAGGTTTCTTGCAAGGAGCTTGCAAGGGAGATACATCTTCCATGGGGTGGTGGTGTCTTCCAAAGTTAGTTCAGGAGTGTCTTCAATAAGAATGCCCCCTGAGTAGTCATACATAGATATATCCATTTTAAATAATTTGTTTCTTTACTTTTGTGATATTTGAACTACCACTCATCACAATTATAGAAAAGACAAAGACATTAACTTTCTACCACCTCTTTGGGAGATAATTTGTGGATGCAGACTAGCTATGTGTTGGGGGTAGTTGCTATAGGGGGCTAGGACGAGTGGTGAATAAAGTCTCTTGGTTGTGCATTGATCACTAGATCAACTTCTTTAACTACATCACAAGATTCCAACCATGTTTGTGGGCGTTGAATCATGACGTGTGCTCAAATTGTTTCATTGAGACCACAAATGAAACATTCTTGAAAAAAAAGATCAGATTGGCCCTCTGTGTGGATTGCTAATTGCCCAGAGGTGGTAATATATTCCATAACTGTGTTGGTTTGGTGTAATTTAGTAAGGCATCCCAAATGGTGAGTTTCACATTCAAAGCAAGCATAAAATACTTGTACAAACTGGGTCCATACAATGTAGCCTTTATATGCCTTCTTATACCATTTCCACCATTGCCAACATTCGATATCCAAATATAAGACCTTGACTTGTATTTTGTGTAGGTCATCGGTAATGCCATGGGTAGAGAAATAGTGTTCCATTTGGGTAACCCACCTTGAGTGATTAGATCCATCAAATTTGTTCATGTCGACTTTTGGACATCGGTGCCGTGAATTGTGATCTTGAAAGTGTGGGTGAAGTTATCCTGAAACGACATGTGTGTGGCCTACACTCCATTAGATTGGAATTCCTCCTTGGTTGGATCAATGTTTAACTATGATATATCAAGATTCAAGCATGCACCTAACAATCTCAAAATCTTGCCTTGGGATTCCACCGTTTCTTTCATAACTTGGAGTGCAAACTCAATGTTAACAACCTTGATATCTAGATCTTGGTGCTGAGTGGTTTGGGCACGTTGTTGGTTCTTCGAGTTGGGCATGTTACAAGACTAAATCATAGGATCATTAATATTTTGTTGAAGCGTTATTTCCCACTCATCTCACTACGATTAATGGCTTGAAAATATTATGTTTAGATATACCCTGAATCACAGTATTGTTGGGTCCACACACAAAAAGGGTTACTTGAGATGGAAATCCAAGCAATGAACACAATACCGAGAATATTTTGAGGTATGAGTACTACTCCTATGGGAGTATTACTTCCATAGGAGTATTACTCCAAGTTGATTGTGACTGTAGTGACAACATCTCCAAATTCCTTCTGGATGCAAAGATGTAGGAATTTTGTTGGTTGGTTGTTGAAGCTAGGGTTTGCAAGGTCCTAGAGACAGAGGAGTGTTAGGTAATATAACTCTCTAATATACATGTGAGGTCCAAAAATAATACTTATCCCAATATATATCTTAGAGCACTAACTAAGGAGGCTCAACTGTAACCTTGATTGTATGACCCGACTACCCAGGTACTAGAGAGTGATCTCCCCAAGTGTTGTTCTTGGTGTACTATAGGAACAAGATGGTCGATCAATTGATTTAGAGTTGGTTCTAGGTATACCTAAGGGACTTTTGATATACTTGAAGGTACATGGAAGTGACATTCTATATACAGGTGTTATCTGATGTGATACTACTTGAAGGGGTATCAATAGGGGTTACATGGGTTTCCAACAAAGTGATTCCACTTATATTTTCTATGTGTATTCTTCCCCAATCGTAGTTTTACCCATTGAATGATAGATCACCGTGTTATTTAAAGATGCTAAAAAATGTCTCCAACCTGAAATTTTTTATACTTGAATCTATAGGCATGTTGGCTTGATAAAGAAGTCTGATACCACTATTGTTCCTTGACACTTGAAAATTGAAACACAACCAGGTATACATAGAATATAATTGCAGAATAACCATAAACAAGAGACAATAAGATGAAATTTGTAAAGATACCCTAGTATATTGATAATGTGAAGAAAGAAAACAATTTTCACTTGCCTCTTAAGGTGGGACGTTCTTTCATTGAGCAGAGCTCCAAATACACAACACAAGACAAAACATTCCATAGTTTCCTGTCTCTTTAAATACTTTTTTCATAGCAAAACCCCTAACTACTTGTGGTCCCATGACTAATGGGTACCAACTACCTAGTGGGCCTTATAAAATGGACTCTTTTACATTAAATAACTATCCACTAATATCCAATGGGCCTAATTCGAATAGGATGGATTCATACAACAATTAACTAACTCTTAGGTAGCCTAGAGGAGGGAGGTTAGGGTAGGACCCCAACACCACTGCAACCATTAAACCTTTGAACCTTCTTTAATTTTGGTTATTTTCTCCAATTTTTGAAGTTTTACCCCAAATTTTACTCTTAACAAAACTTTGGTAATTTTATCGATTTCCTCTAAAACACTTCCATACTAGCATATAAACTCTATCACACACCATTTGGGCAAATTTGAACCCATGAATTTCTCAATTATGATATTTACATGATTTTTGCATGCGAACATTTTATCATGTAATTAGCCAACAAACTGCATTTCTACCCAATTTTCATAGAGCTAACATTGAAATTTAGGAATTTACTCCAGTTACACCCCCATAACTTGCCCATAGTCTCTAATAAAATTTCAACATGATAATTGGAGCACTCAATTTAACAACTACAAGATTCAAAAACTATTTTCCCCAATTATTCTCCATGAAGGCATTTTGTCAAACACTTGACATGCAAACTTTAATTTCCTTATATACAAGTTGGTATCTAGCCCATACAACCCGAATGTTGTAATCAATAGCTTTGAAACCACTTTGTAATGTACCCACTTGCCTAATTAAGTTGTGATCGACATTCTTACATATAATTTATGGACAATAACAATTTTTTAGCATAAAATGCATTGCTTATAAACCATTACTCCACAACCCATGAGCACATTCAACATATGCATTTACAACAATGTTCATATACAATTATTTCACAAAAAAAAATTACATTCTCTTCATGGTTATGGCCCCTTCTCGCATACCCACAAGGCCATTTACATCAAGCTATCAAGGTTGGAAATTAATGTACATGACAAAGGTAGAATTATGCCCTCCGTGATATAATATATAACTGCAATAGCCTCAAAATCTGCATATAAATAATTACTATGCAACCAAGCATGCACTCTTGAGCCCAATGCTAATTTCCAAACTTGCATCTTCATGGAAAAACACACAAATTCTCATATCCAACAACAACACATTAAACATCAATGCATTTGTAACAAAGTTTATAATACTTATATGTCCTGAGTTGCACTTGGGGAAAATATCTCCATGGGAGCATTTTTCCACCCAGCCATAGGCACCAACTCGTGCTAGTGCCACCCTATGTTAGGCAATGAAACAACAAGGGGAGTTTATTTGCCATGGTTATGGTTTTCGTCACTTAACCCAACAACTAGATATTATAGCAAGGGAATCACCTTTCAACCCATTATTTCTACAACAATCCCACTTTCCAACCTCTCTTTTCCCCTCAGCCCCGCACAACACAAGGAATTGCTAAACAGGTCCTCATGCTATCCCACTTCTTTCTTGTGCTCCAATTCAAGCTGGCCAAGAAATCTCCTTTACTATAAATAAGGAAAACCTTGTTGTAAATCAATTCCTCTTAATCCCAAAAATAACTCATGGACATAGTCATGGATTCCACATAATTTCCATGGCTGCAATTTTATGGAAACCATACCATGGTATTAGAATGCCCTCTTCCACTAGCATATGAATTAGAGAATGATTTAAATGATGACATTTCCACCCCAAAAGAATTGGATGAATCCCCTCCCATGGTTGCATGCACTATGGACTTGCATGGAGACCACGTTCCTCCCTCGTAAAAACTCAGGAAATAACATAAGACAAATAATATAAAGGGATATGAAGTCTTGGGGTAAAGACACATGGCAACAACTATAAAATATTATTTTATTGACTCCCCTGCTTCCCCTCTTGTTGGTTCATTGCCTCCATGATGCTCCTAAGGAGTTATCAACCCCCAAGTGCACTTGTTTATTAGTTTATTGATTATATTATTAATTCAAACATAATGAAATGGTACTTTTCTTATGCACTTATCACATACTTACATGTTATGGTCATATACTCATAGGGGGTATTACATTAGGATGCCTAACACTTGGGTAGGGTCCTTTATTGTCTCTCCTTTTGCCTTTGGCATTTGGTTGTTGGTTTGACTTGCTAGATCCATTTAGGTCACTTGAGTGGGACAATTGACAATTTTTTGCTATTTGGCTTGGGCTCCAAGCACTTGATATGGCCCACAATTAATTATGATGCTTCATTTTGGGTCCTCAACAACCCAAAATTGTTTGGGAGTGCCTAATTGAGGGTCCACTGGGTCAAACCTTCCCTAACTATTCTTTGTGTCTTGGCACCAAGTGTACCATGACTTTCTTGGGTTGTATCATGTCTATGTGTTGCAATCCATGGAACATAATATACTGTTTGAGGAAAATCCTTAGGGTACATGTCTTTGAACTTATGGTTCCCATTCAAAACCCATGATACACTTCCTCCACATAGAATGCCTTACCCAACAACCAGTCATACATTTACTCACGCATTGAGGTCGTTTCCTTGCTTGTTTATATCACTCTCCTATTTGTAACGTCTCTTCATTTCCTCATATTTTCTCCGATATCTCTCGCAGGGATACTTCCAGATTAATGTCCAATCATAATCTAGCTTCTGTACTCCTTCTTTGTCCTACTAGGATGCTTGTCCCTATCATCTCCAACACCTCTACGTGTATCTCTTGCTTTTGGCTTGGTTTCTTCCTTGAATGCTAGTTGTCTTGTCCTAGGATGTCCCTAATGGCTTTCTTCTCTCTCACACCTTGAATAATTTAACTCTCTTACCTTTTTTTTTCTTCGACTAAAGAAATCACGAGAAACCCTCCGAGCACTTCCCCACATTTCGTGGATGGTAAATGAGGTAAACTATCATCCCTGATTATGGAGCCTAACCCCAAGGGGATCAAGAGAGTCAAACCCGTGACCTCCGTAACTGATCACTGGGGGAGAGGTCTCGCGTTTGGCTCAATACTACTTGAGCTAATCCTTGGGGCTAATTCAACTCTTTTACCTTGAGTGAGGATGTCATACAATTAGAATAAGAGAGGTACTGCCTTTCAAAGAGCATTTTGGATCACCACACAACACTTCATTGTTTCATTATTTTATATGGTAGATCTAGGGTGTTTTACTGTGTTGTATTGGGGATTGCGATCAAGTTTGTTTTGCAAGAAGGTGTAATGGTGTGTATAGGGTTGTCTGAGTGGAGTACCACTCCCTTGGAAGTCTATCACATCTCTTATCTTTAGTGTAAGCAACTTCAACGTGACATATAACAATGTTTTTCCATGTGAGTTCCTTCATTTTCACCTCTTTTTCATCTTCAACAACTAGATTAATTAGTTCATCAAAGAAGATCAATAAATTAATTCTAATTAGTTTGCTTTCCTTTGTTAATTTATTATCCTTTCCCATTTGTTGTCAAATACTAATTAAATTTGTCCCAATGACTCTACAACCCTAAATCACATATTAAACCATGATTTTTCTTATTCTCTTACCCTTTTAGGGTTTCTCAATGTTGCCTTAAAATTAAGTAGCCAATCCCCTCTCTCCTTCCTCCTCATGATAGCCCGACACCTCTTGTCACAACCCCATAGGATGCCTTGTTCAGATCTTGTGATCACTCACCTCCCGAGGGCGTGTGACACTGTGACGGTTCTTACTTGGTTGCTTGACACACCTGTAATACTTCGTCCAGACTTCACCTCTTCACCTAGAGCATACCCATACTTCGTTCTAGGCTACCAACGAGTCACACTCCTACTCTAGTGCAACTCTTGCTTACTTAGACAATTGTTAACATAGTTTAACACTTATTCTTATTCAAGCATGCATTCACGGACATGAGAATCCAAGAGAACAACTAAAAAAGAAGCAAAGACAAACACGTAAATAGTGACGACGACACAAACCATGCCTAATACCCGACTAATTCTTTGTTATTTCGAAACAATTACAATATGAGCATTACCGACTCGATTTACAAATTCGACAGAGTCACATGACTCGCCTCACCTCACCAAGACACTCAAGAATAGATTCGTTCCACCAAGAAATTCCATTGCAACCGTCTCTGCAACCACCTGCGGTGCACCTTAGACGTGTCCACAACCACAGACTTGCTGTCCCTTTGTTACCACAGACTTTCACCAAGCTAACACAAATTTCAGTGTTGCCTCACACATGCTTCCACAAACATGCATTTCTAGACTTCCCCAAAACCTTCCAAAGCGTCCAACTCTTGGCTACTTGTCTTCCATCTTGGCAACTCTGCCTCAGTTCATTGCCTCATACTTGCCTCAGGCTTGTTCTCTAAATCTCTTGCGAAAAATGGTCTATGCTTCCTTTGGTTGTGCTCCCTTGCATTTATATGGACTCCTAGAGTCACTTGTGCAAAACATCATGTCTCTTGGGTGTGTTGCGCCCCTTCGCGAACCCACACTCAATTGACTGTTCGCGCCCCTCCATGGACCCGGTGTGCCCATCTAAGCCCGCGTGCCCCTCAATCGTTCGTCTCTTGGACCGATGTGTCCCATCCTTGGGTGTGTGCCCCTTGCCTTGTATGCTCTCTCGTGCCAATCATCATAACTCCTCATGGGTGTATTGATGGGGTTGTTCAACCTCTCTGGTGTGCCTATGTCACTGGTGGCATACGTGTCCACTCCTTGGGCATACTCCCAAGTTGCCTCGCCCTTACCCAAATGCAACCCAAGTCTCTGTCAATAGTTCTAAGGCAAGTAAGGTGTGTGCCCCCTCGGTGCTACACGTCACCATCGTGCACCCAAGGTGCTCCTGTCCACACCTAAACATCTTCGTTCGCTCAACTGATCGCTTCCTTCCTTGTGCTCTTTGTCTGTTCTGTCGCTAAATCTACCCAAAAAACGTGCACACTCGATAGGTGTCGTGGCAAATCTTACACCTCCCTCTAACTATCACATTACAACCACAAAATATGTATATTGAACTATTATTTTATTTCACAGATACACATATACATCCACACAATACATTTTTTTAACATTTATTAAAAACCTTGCAAATTCCATAACCTTGCTACAAAATCATTCTATGAATTAATCCTCCAACTAGAACGGACTAAAACTGAGTTACAATGACATTTTTGTAATGCACATTAATAAAAAGTAAGATCAAGATCTTATATTATGCTAAATTTCTTTTACAATTGTCTTATTTAGGGTTCTCTACTAATTTTAAGATGAACATTCCGATGCGACATAATTCATGGATAATACGATAAAGAATTAGGACGAGAGTGAAACCCTAAAGCATTGCGATGTGACATAATTCATGGATGGTATGATAAAAAATTCGAAGGAAAGTGAAACCCTAAAATCAATCTAAAACCCTAAACCCTGGACCGTGTTGCTTGTAAAAGCCTCTTCACCTTTGAACATTTAGTTTCACCATCGAAGTCCTTCCTATTCCTAGCTGGGAGGTGGTGTTCAACAGCGAATCTGTGCATTGCGTTTTTACTGATCAGCCATGTCGACGACGTCGGAGAAGAAGAAGAAGCGAGAGAAGCAGGAGAAGGTGGAGGAAGAAACGGTAACGGCGGTGGGGAAGGCGAGCCTGGGAGAAGAGCAGGCGGCAAGAGAGTATCTGATAAAACCCCAGACCATTACACCCGCCCTCGATACCTCTGACTGGCCGATCCTACTGAAAAACTACGACAAGCTCAATGTCAGAACGGGCCACTACACGCCTCTTCCAACAGGTAGCTCCCCGCTCAAAAGGCCTCTCTATGACTATATTCGCTACGGTGTTATTAATCTTGACAAACCTGCAAATCCCTCCTCCCATGAAGTGGTTGCATGGATTCGAAGGATCCTCAGAGTGGAGAAAACTGGCCATAGTGGGACTCTGGATCCCAAGGTGACCGGTAGTCTCATTGTCTGCGTTGACAGGGCCACCAGGCTCGTTAAGGCGCAGCAGGGTGCCGGGAAAGAGTATGTCTGTGTGGCCCGCCTTCATTCAGCTGTGTCTGACGTCTCTAAAGTTGGCAGAGCTCTGGAGACGCTTACTGGGGCTCTATTTCAGCGTCCGCCTCTCATTTCGGCCGTCAAGAGGCAGCTACGTATAAGGACCATTTATGAGAGTAAGCTCCTTGAGTATGATGCTGAGAAACATTTAGTTGTCTTTTGGGTGTCATGTGAGGCTGGTACTTATATAAGGACTCTCTGTGTTCATTTGGGTCTGTTGCTTGGGGTGGGTGGTCATATGCAAGAGCTTAGGAGGGTGAGGTCTGGGATTCTGGGGGAAAAGGATAATCTTGTCACAATGCATGATGTTCTGGATGCTCAGTGGATGTATGACAATTACAAGGACGAGTCTTATCTCAGGAGGATTATAATGCCTCTGGAGGTTCTCTTGACTAGTTATAAGAGGCTGGTTGTCAAGGATTCCTCGGTCAATGCAATCTGTTACGGTGCAAAGCTCATGGTTCCAGGGCTGTTGAGGTTTGAGAATGGAATTGAGGTGGGGGAAGAGGTGGTCTTGATGACAACAAAGGGAGAGGCCATTGCTCTCGGTGTAGCACAGATGACTACAGCTGTCATGGCGACTTGCGATCATGGGGTAGTTGCAAAGGTGAAGAGGGTGGTTATGGAGAGGGATACATATCCTCGGAAATGGGGTTTGGGTCCAAAGGCATCGATGAAGAAGAAGATGATTGCGGAGGGGCTTTTGGATAAGCACGGGAAACCGAACGAGAAGACACCTCAAGAGTGGTCTAGGAACATGCCATTGCCTGTTGCAGGAGATACCATGGTTGCTGGCATGACAGTGACGCCTGGGTCTGCTAATGCTAAGGCAGACAAGATGCCTGGGCTCGTTAATACGCGGGAAGGTAAACTTGTGGCAGAAGGCAAAGGATCAGAGACCCCAGAAGCTGGAAAGAAAGAAAAGAAGAAGAAGAAAAAGCATAAAGAAGATGGCAATGATGAGGAAGCAGATGACACAAAACGAAAGAGAGAGTCCATTAGTCCGGTTGGGCCAGAGAAAAAGAAGATGAAGGTAGAGGAAGAGGAAGAGGAAGAGGAGGAAATTTTAGAGAACTCTGAAAAGAAGAAGAAGAAGAAGAAGAAGAAGGACAAAGGTGAAGTAGAGGAAGCTTCTAAGCTAGAGAAAAGTGAAAAGAAGAAAAAGAAGGACAAAATTAAGGCAGAAGAGCAAAAGGAAGAGGAAGAGGAAGAGGTGGAGAAGAGTGAGAAGAAGAAGAAGAAAAAACACAAAGAGAAGGGAGAGGAGACTCCGATGCAGGAGACGCACGTGCAGGAGGAGAAGGAAAAGAGTGAAAAGAAGAAGAAAAAGCACAAAGATAAGGAATAGGGACTTTTATTTGAGCAATGCTTGATTCCTCTGATGAAGAGAAGCCTTTGTGGCGCAGAAACCACAGAAGCAGCCAGATAATGCTTGCTGACTGGTTAAATATATTGTAACATTTCTTAACAAGGGCCCCTCTTACGTAGGATGCTGTTTTTTTTTTCATGTGCTAATTTAGTGTAGCAGCTTTGAAGGTGATCATCTTTCCAACCAAATAGGGCTTTACAATTGTATGGGAAATCCGTGTTGAAATTCAATTTCATGTAGCTTCTGTGTTTGAAGCCACATTACCACATATTTATCACCAATGCTTTTTGTCAGTACGTTCTAGATTAATGATAAATTCCTCAATTGTTTTTCCTATACGGTCAATACTGTGTCAAATACAGTTTTTGACCTTTATTTTGTATTTCGAAAATGTTAAAACAGTTTATGCCAGTTTCAGCTGAAAAGATTGTTGTGAATGCCCAGGGGTGGTTGATTTGATGCACATCCAGGACTATCTTAATTAGTAAATATTTTGAGCAGGTCTTTATGTTTGAAGATTTAAAGGATATCTATTGCAATTTAGTAAATGCCAGCGAGTACCCCCCTGGTGAGCCTATTCATGGATCACTTTAGTTCACTGAAACCATAGACCTGTTAATGAGGTGTAGTCTACGAAGCAGTAAAATGCAGACATGATAGTTTGGGTCGTTTAAGTGTATTCACCTCACAAAATAAATGGTGAGCTTCTTCATGGATCAATTTAGTTGACTGAAACTATAGATCTGTTAATGAGGTGTATGTCATGAAGCAGAAAAAAACAGACATGATAGTGTAGGTCGTTTAAGTGTATTCACGTCTTCCCATTGACTTGTTCTGCACTTCAAATTTCCAAATGCCTTGTTTAAGTGTTATAGTCACCTGCAATATGTGAATGTTCGAGCTTATAGCCTTATATGGTACTATATTTTTGCATTCCTAAATACCAGCTGTAAACATTTTTCTATAATAATATTGTTAGAAATGGTGTATGTAATAATGCTAATAACATTATGTAAAAGTTCTTGTTCCTCTGTAAGATGCCAGAATTTTGCCATTAAAGTGACAGTATGTTAGTTGGAAAATGTTTATAGTAAAGCTTAATATGTTCTTTAATAAGACTAACGATTTTAAGGCTAACTCTTTGTAAGATTGGTATAAACTTTTACTGGTCAATAGTTCAAGGAGCAATTCTCCCATTTGTTAAATGAATTTCTGATGCATATTATACGGAGTATGTTTACAAGTGCATATACATAATTCCATATATTTGAGCATTGAGCTTAGAATATTAAATGGGTGAATTTTTTATTAGTACAAGATTTTATATATTCTAGCCCCAAATCATCATGTACTATATGAATTTCCTAATGTTATCCAATTCAAAATTAAAACATAATATTGAAAACCTGATTATTTGCATCAGTCTGTTTGCCAATGTGCCTAGTATTTTGCCTAAGATCATCCAAATTACTGCTCCATTCTCTTAGTTGTTTGAAATCACAAAGTTCTGCACATCCGTCAGCTAATACTTGCTGGCTTGTGTGAAGAGGCTTTCTCCCAATGACATCTTTTCTCCGAGTAACTGGATATGATCTCAGATGTGTTTTCAATGCCATTTTCTCCTCATGTGGCCTTTGGTTTCTATTTATTTTTATCCTACGAATTGTAGAACATTTCTTGTTTGTTGTTGCAGTGAATACTTTAATGGTGCCTACTCGGGAGAAGGTCCTTGGTGCCCACAGACTCCACCATACCCAAAGGTACAAATGCTCACACAGGTAACCTCAGTCTTGTGGTTTTTGAATGTGGCAAGGGGGTTTGAAATTCTGTAGTCTTTTTTGTTTTGAGGAGTTAATATGGGTTTATTGTATGCAGCTCCTAGGTCTGGACTACAATGGAAGCACACTAGATATGGGTGTTGGTGTCATAGATGCAGGTTACCGCGAGCCAGTAGATGTGATTCTCTTCAACTATTCTGATCAGGATAATGATGAAACATCTTCATCCTCCTAAAAAGGATGATGACTATGATGACCGGATAGAGTCTGAATCTACAGAGCAGGTACATTATTTCTTGTTCTGTAGCAATTTAAAAGTGTATACACTTTACAATATTTTATATATTCTATCTTAGGGATTTGATTCTACTGGACAAAGTGATATAAGTTTAGGCCTTCCATGTCTGAGTTTGGTTAGTCTTTCCATCTAGTAATGGTAATATTCAAGCGGTGGCCAAGGATATGGACTTGCTTGTGAAGAGGCTTTCTCCCAATGACATCTTTCCTCCAAGTAACTGGATATGATCTCAGATGCGTTTTCAATGCCATTTTCTCCTCATGTGGCCTTTGGTTTCTATTTATTTTCCTCCTATGAATTGCAGAACATTTCTTGTTTGTTGTTGCAGTGTGAATACATTAATGGTGCCTACTCGGGAGAAGGTCCTTGGTTCCCACAGACTCCACCATACCCAAAGGTACAAATGCTCACTTAGGTAAACTCAGTCTGTTGTGGTTTCTGAATGTGGCTGGGGGTTTAAAATTCTGTTGTTTTTTCTGTTTTGAGGAGTTAATATGGGTTTATTCATATTGTATGCAGCTCCTAGGTCTGGACTACCCTGGAAGCACACTAGATATGGGTGTTGGTGTCATAGATGCAGGTTACCGTGAGCCAGTAGATGTGATTCTCTTCAACTACTCTGATCAGGATAATGATGAAACATCTTCATCTTCCTAAAAAGGATGATGATTATGATGACCGGAAAGAGTCTGCTAGCCCAAAACTGTTCCAGGTTTCTCTTCTGCTAAATTGTCATCAAAACAAAGGTACATGACAACATGTAGGGCAGTCTATCCTTACCTTATATGCTTCATAGAATTCTGGTCTTTGACACAAAACTTGAAAATGGTTAATGGACTGCCTAGCCTGTAATGTCTTTCCAAGGCCTCTGCGTACAGATCGCCTATTAATTGTATGCCAGTGATGAGATGAAGATGCTTGGGTTTTCTCTTCATTTTGTTCTCTGACAGCAAGGTGCAAATAAACACAAGCAACCTACATAAAATACCCTTTTAAAGACACTAATGTTACAAATAACTGCTTCATACATACAGCATCATTGCAAGCTGTTTCAAGGTCTCTCACTACTAATCGCTGCGTCACT
This sequence comes from Picea engelmannii, assembly GCA_009831015.1. Classification (NCBI taxonomy): domain Eukaryota; kingdom Viridiplantae; phylum Streptophyta; class Pinopsida; order Pinales; family Pinaceae; genus Picea; species Picea engelmannii. Next base: position 55,196 of record ML808608.1, on the reverse strand, counting down.
TAAAATCAATGTAATGTGTCTCAACCATCATCAAACTGCAATATTAGTGTATTCGACCTCATCCAAGCAGCAATCATTCTACCACATGAAACATCAGTCAAGACAATTTGGACAAGCCTTCTGCTAAATTGTTTCTCTTCTGCTAAATTGTCATCAAAACAAAGGTACATGACAACATGTAGGGTAGTCTATCCTTACCTTATATGCTTCATAGAGTTCTGGTCTTTGATACAAAACTTGAAAATGTTCCATGGACTGCCTAGCCTGTAATGTCTTTCCAAGACCTCTGCATACAGATCGCCTATTAATTGTATGCCAGTGATGAGATAAAGATGCTTGGGTTTTCTCTTCATTTTGTTCTCTGACAGCAAGGTGCAAATAAACCCAAGCAACCTACATAAAACGCCCTTTTAAAGATACTAATGTTACAAATAACTGCTTCATACATACAGCATCATTGCAAGCTGTTTCAAGGTCTCTCACTACTAATCGCTGCGTCACTTAAAATCAATGTAATGTGTCTCAACTGTCATCAAACTGCAATATTAGTGTATTCGACCTCATCCAAGCAGCAATCATTCTACCACATGAAACATCAGTGAAGACAATTTTGACAAGCCTCAAAAGATAGACTTCAGGTTCAGTATAAAACAACCAAATTCTGCTTTCAGATCTGCTAGTCCATTATAAGTAATCATGATTGCTTTTCTTCTTTTCGCTGTGGCATTTTTTAGGGCTGATGCATTCACAGGTGAGAATGCAAATAGGCCTTCATTTTGTTAGAAATGTCTTTAGAAATCTGCTGAGCAACTTCTGGAAAGTTCCTCCCTCAAACAGATGTAGAAATGCAATTAACAATTCTGAAATCTTTGCCCAGGCTGCTGGATTTATGATTTTTATGGTACACCTTATCATTGGGCACAACCTTAGTCACCACGTTTATGTTTGTGTTCGAGTTATATTGAAAATCGAAAAAAGTTCGCCATGCAAAAATAGTGGATAAAATTTGCCATTAAGTTTGACAGCTACCACATGTGTCCCGCTGTCCACTATTACGGTGGCTTCATCAACGTAGGCATTAATATATCCGCGGGCACATTCCAAGACGACGACTTTGTCAACGTAGGCATTAATATATCCGTGGGCACATTCCATCCCGACAGAAGAAAATTGACAATTGAGTTAAAACTTGATATATCCCTGGGCACATTCCAGCACGACGGAAAGCACATTCGATGGAGGGCACATTCTAGAGCTATCTAAAACACATAAAAAATATTATTTAAAGACCTAGTTGATAAGGCAAATTTAATGGCCAAACTTCATCGAATTTATCCGACCTCTCTTCATATGTGTTGAATTTTAAACTTTATGGATGAAATTTGGCGAATGCGGTGATTAAGGGCACAACAAGCTCCTACAATATATCTTTCACACGAATGTCCCAAATTGAACATGCAATTCGAGGGATAACTTTCGGGTCCATCATGGGGACATGTGCTCTTGAAGAAGAGTGCATGAGAACCTCACAATCTCTAGTTGTACTTGCAACAAAGTAGGAGCATTCACAAACACTACATTTTTTTTTCCAAGGAAAAAATCGGTAATTTTATTAAAGGAAATAAATTACATCTGTGTATGCTATTGCATTCCTGTAGCATTTCTGGTTACGATGGAATCTGCAGTCTGCTTTTCAAAATCCACAAACACCACATACTTATTATTTTAGTTATTAATTTTATTGCCAAGAGTTCAAAATTTGGCTTTAGAAGGAAAATGTATAAACCAACAATGCCAAAAACAACACGAAAGCTATAACTAATGCTCAAATGTTTGAGCTTATTATTCCTATCTAATGCTCTCAAGAACTTATTTCTCCAACACCTATTCTAAAATGAGAGCTAGATATAGTCATACAACCAATGTAACCATTTGATGAATTCATCAAAACCATGAAGTTGTTTTTTGTGTTTTGCCACAAACCAAAACAAGGATGCATCCATCATTAAGCAAACATAAGTTGGAATCTCCATGAGAACTTGGCAAAAATCTGAAGTAGGCTCTTGGTTATAAATTAGCAGACCAAAATCATGCCAAGGCTAGCATATAATGTTGCAAGCGTCTCTTATCCAGTGATTAATGGGGCTGATGTAATCATATTCTTTGGCACAAGCGTAGGGTAGTCCATCAACATGGCTATTCAAATCATCAAGCAAGAGGGGCTTTGAAGTCGATGTTGATGTTTTAGTAGCATCGAACAAGTACTTACACGTCAGTTTGTGTCTTCACGTGGGAGTTGTCCTTAATGCCTCTCAGAACCTTAGGAGATTCACTTTATGAGTGATTAATAAAGTGAATGTACGTTTGTAATTAATGTGAGTTTAATTTAATTAAATGCTTAAGTAATTGGCATTAGTAAATAAATTAAGTCTTAGCACTTAGATCTAAAGTGAAGGTGAGATTTAATCTCAGCCCTTGATCGCTTTGGAGATCTAGGGTTTTGGATTTAGGGTAAACTCAAGGTTATAAAAGACAGTCTATGTAAGGGGATGAGACATAATAGATACACACACATAAAGTGCATTGGAGCAAAGAATGACTCTTTGTTCATGTACTTTGTCACACACAGGATGAATGAGTGAGATCTCATTGATTGGATGGAGAAGGACTTCCATCCAAGTGTGCAGGGGCAGGGGATGAAGAAAGGAGCAAAGGGGAAGCTAGGGAGATATTAGCCAACCAGTAAGATTAAAGGATTGATCATGAGGTTTGTAGGGCTTGGCTATTTGTTGATTTGTATTTTCCTTTGGTGGGCCATTATCCCACGACGCGAGCCTATGATTTTATCTAATAAAATCAACAAGGTATATTGGCTTTCCCTTTGGGGTAATTTACCCAGAAATTTTGTGTGCAATGTGTATGGTTTCTTATTATGCTTCCGTTGTAATGTTTGGTTAATTAACTCAATCGTGCTTTTATTCAGTAATTTGCTTAATGTGTTAATTTTCAGCAAGGGTTTACTTGGAATAAACTATCGGGTTTTGGGTTAAGAAAATTAACAGGTGGCTCCAGTAATAATAAGATAAATAAGATAAATATTAATGTCCAACAAATGACCACAAAGTAGGTCAATGAGATTGCAGAGTACAATGATGTCGATACAAAGCAGGACTACCAAAATGTCTCTTATATAAAGAGCAAGACGTAAAGTAAAGCATGAGGTCTATGCTAAAACATGGAAAATCCTCGATTTCGAGTGCAGGTGGCAACAACAGGAGGGAGATGTATAGAGGGAATGGATCCAAGGACTAGATCATGGTCCATTAGATCTATCCCTCCTAACATCTGAGGTCGAATGAAGAAAACTCAAGATAGAATGGTGTCTCAAGGAAGAGCTGGGGGAAGATCTAGACCGCCTACTATGTTGTTGTTTGGAAGAAGTAACTTGTCTTTGATGTATAGGTGATCTCGTTTTCCTGCAGGTAAGGGATCTGGTTTGGAAATGTCTTTGAGGTCTTAGGGGAGGGGGGGTGGTCCCTTGGGTCCACATCGATCTAGAGTCAGAGGAAATGTTGCTATTAGCCTGGCTCTTGGCTCCCCTAGTTGATGGGAGCACTGTAAAGAAGGAGGTAATCTACTGAGTGGGATTTGGTCTATGAGGAGGTTGGAGAATGTGGGCATGAAATTTGAGGTTCTCCATGTAAAGGGTTAGACATCTCTGGTCTGAGTATTGAAAGAAATTGGATAGGGTCTAGACCCCCCATGAACAACCAATGCAATCTCCCA
>ML808608.1:32119-47526 GCA_009831015.1 Picea engelmannii | reverse complement strand
ACAAGCATGAAACCATGTGCCCAAAACCATCGACTGATCTCCAAATCCATGGGCAAAGCAATGAAGCGACCTTCCTATGCTGGATGTTTCTCTTCTTGGGCTAACTACCTCCTACTTTCTTGGGATATGGTCTAGAGTCTTGGACATCTCCTTTAATATAAGCTTTGAGTTTGCAACCATACATAGCCAAATACCCAAAGGTGGAATGCCTCCTTTCTTGGATCATGTACTGCTTCGTGTCTCCTTAATCCAAGCAATAAAAGTAGGCAAGGCAATCAATTCCCCCCCACTAAAAGAGAGAGTTGCTCTTTATTAGAATTGACTCCTTAAACATAGCATGTTGATCTCATATATCACATAATGCTCAAGGGTGGATTGCTGCTTCAAATACTGGAAATATCTCCAAGATATCTTACTTAACTCTGCTTGGTAGCTGTGTAAAAATTTCATTCCATGCACCCTTTGTATACCCACTCAAGTTACTAGGAACTTGCCATTGGGTATCCTCCATATAATCACATCAAATGAAAAAGAGCATCAATGAAGTGTTCTACCTCCTGTTTGTATATGCTGCCTCGATTTTTGTTATTACATCTAACTCTAATATCTGTTTACTCAAAGTCATCGCTTCAAAGACTGCATACTCTCAAGGGCAAAGCTGAAACATGCTTGCACAGACTTGAGTCTCCAGCCATAAGCTCCTAAAGCATTCATAAACACAAATAATATAGGGACAAAGAATGCTGTATAGGACAACACTTCACCAAAATTTTTATAGGTGTCATGTTAAGCTGATCCATCCCTTCACTTGAAAATCTGGGTGAGAAATACATATATTTGTACAATGCCATTCTCATGACAATCTGCCTGGATGTATCCTCATTTCCATGGCAATAATTCCACAACTCAATATCTGAACAAGGATCAGTCAATCTGTGAACATAAATGGCCCTGTTAGTAAATTGTTCATAAGGCTCTGAGGGCAACACTTGACTGAATTTGTTCTCACTTCATAGTAACTAAAAGGCTGCTGCTGCAATTGTGGTTAGGATGAAGCATTGTAGCTATGACCCTTTAGAGGTCTGCTAGCCCGAACTGTTCCAGATTTATTTTCTGCTAAATTGTCATCAAAACAAAGGTGCATGACAACATGTACGGCAGTCATCACTACCTTATATGCTTCATAGAATTCTGTTCTTTTACACAAAACTGGAAAATGGTCCATGGACTGCCTAGCCTGTAATGTCTTTTGAAGACCCCTGCATACAGATCACCTATTAATTGTATGCCAGCAACATGATGGAGATACTCGGGATTTCTCTTCATTTTGTTCTCTGACAGCAAGGTGCAAGTAAACACAAGCAACCTAAATAAAACGCCCCTCTAAAGGTACTAATGTTCCAAATTACTGCTTCATACATACATCATCATTCCAAGCTGTTTCAAGGTGTCTCACTACTAATTGCTGCATCACTTAAAATCAAGGTAATGTGTCTCAACCAAATTCAAACTGTAATATTAGTGTATATGTGGGTGTTTCTACCTCATCCAAGCAGTTATTATTCTACCAAATGAAACATCAATCAAGTCTCAAGATATAGACCTTATGTGCAGCATAAAACAACCCAAATTCTGCCGTCAGATCTGCAAGTCTTTTATGAGTAATCATGATTGCTTCTCTTCCTTTGGCTGTGGCATTTTTTAGCGCATTCACAGATGAGAATACAAATAGGCCTTCATTCTGTTCAAAATGTCTTTAGAAATCTGCCGAGTGACTTCTGGAAAGTTCCTCTCTCAAACAGATACAGAAATGCAATTAACATCTCTGAAAACTTTTCCCAGGCTGCTGGATTTATGATCTTCATGGTACACCTTATCACTGGGCACAGCAAGCTCCTACAAGATATCTCTAATACTGATGGGATGAATGTCTCAAATTGAACATGCAGTTTGAGGGATGACAGGTTTAATTGAGGTTTCATAAGGTGATCAGCTATGCCCCTACATGTATATAGCATGCAATTATTGAAGAGGAATTGTGCCAGAACTTTTATTTTTGCTGTAGAAAAAAATCATAATTTTATTCCAAAAAAGAGCAAAATTACATAAGTCAGATGCTAAGCAGCATTCAGAATCTTCCTTGTCTCAGGACAGAATACATGACAAAAATGTGCCCAGATAAAGCAGCATTCAGAATCTTCCTTGTCTCAGGACAGAATACATGACAAAAATGTGACCAGATAAACTGTCATCATGATCAAACAGTTCTAACATCTTTTCTTAGCTGTACAATCTCAAAATATTTTAAAAGCAATTATCATCCATAAACATTTGTTCTTAGACCTTTCAGTCAACAGTGTCTTGTACACATATCATGGATAGAATCTGCATAAAAGAAGTCTCTAAAAGACTCAAAAAGTAACCATCTTCAGAAACGATTTTAAAAAGGAACAAGATGAAATTCATGGCAGTGGCCATTCTGATCTTCCTGAATGATCCACTCCCCTGAGCCTAGAAGCAGTCCTTTTAATAAGCTGTCTGCAACCTTGTTCCTCTCTCTATAAATGTGACTGTAAGGAACAGAAGTAAACCCTTTTTGAATACCACAAATTTCCTCAAGGAGCGGCTGGAGGAGGAAGTTTCTTAAAGTATATTCCTTGTTGGACCATTTAATGACAAGCAGCGAGTGCCCAAAATTTTGAATGTGATATTGCCCATATTCTGCAGCTAAAGTGAGAACCAACTTCAATGTCACCATCTCTGAGAAATGATTTGTCCCCTTGGCCTATGCCTGCTTTGAGAAAAAGGGAATGAGAATTTGATAAATGTAGGGTTCCTCCCCCCCACCCCATTTGGAGGGTCTCCTTGTGAAGCACCATCAAAGTATGCCCTCCTGCCCGTGTCCCTTCCCCCCGCCTCCCCCCTTGGAGGGTCTCTTTGTGAAGCACCATCATAGTATGCCCAAGTCCCTTGTCGATCAATAACTTCTTCTATCACCATTTTTTGAGATTTAACAGGTTTTTGTTCGACTTACGAAAAATATTCAAACCTTGCAGAGAGCACACTGTAATGGAGGGATTACCCTATCATCAAAAATCAAAGCATTTCTTGCCAACCAAATGCTTTCTTGCCATCCAAATGCCCCACGCCACAATTAAAAGGCAAAGCTCTGAAACCCTATGTATTTTCATTCTTACACCATTTTCTAAGGCCTTCTTCAATTGAATCTACTGACCAAACAGATGACACCTGTGAGTCCATCTATCTCTTTCCACACCTGTTGAGAAAATGGACATGACACGATGACACAAAAGTTAGATTCACCATTTKCTSTGCAAAGACCACACCACCCAGGACCATGRGTATTTTTCTTTTGCAGGATGTCCCAGGCTAGTATCTAATTATTTAGGAGTAAGCACTTGAAAAAATGGGTTTTGAAGGGACAATTGAATCTCCAGACCTTCCACCACCACCACTTTTGAGGATCCAAGCTGTGAGCAGCCAAGGCTTTATAGCCTTTGGTGTGTAATCTCCAGAGTGATTCAGAGACYAAACCAGAGTGTCATCTTCATCTTTTAATTGAACAAAGCTAGATTTGAGCTTTTCTATAYATCTATCCCGGATAACATACTTCTCTACTCTTTAAGGCCCAACTCTSTGTCTGAGAGCCGCTCCTGATGCCAAATCATTGTCATATTGTTATCTGCCACCTGTGAKAAGGTGATTATACCTCTAGCTCTCAAGTTTCAACTGTTCTGTAATATTTATTGGAAGCCTGTACTTAATTCCACACCCAACCCACAAATTGTGCCAGAACCTATACACATATAGCATGTGATTATTAAAGAGGAATTGTATCAGAAAGCAAGAGATTTGAACCATAAATAATTTTCAAACATATGGAGGGAAACATAAACCGAGATTAGCCTTGGAATGTGACCATCAAGCTGCTGATATACTTCTTGAGAATGAATTAGTTGTGCGTGACTTGCATCTATATTCACTAGTATTGCCTTGAAAGTATTTATTGAATACTGATGCACTGTTTGTGCTTTTTCTTAATCCTGTCCAGTTCCTGTTACCCACATCTTGGGATAGTCGGACAGGCATGTATTATTAGTTTCCTTTCTGCTCTCCAGAGTTTGAATAGCCTTGGATGTTAGGGGAGTTTCTAGGGGAGGCATCCTGCCTCCTATGAGAGCTTGTTCAGCCTGGCCCTCTCAGCCCTGGGTAATTTCCAATGGATATTATTAGATCCGGGATTGGTCCTTTCAGAGTGGTGGATGATGACACAGTTTGTCCCTCTGCTTCAGCTTCAAGCATTGATGCAGACATGTGACAGTGCTGATCTCTTATTTAGATTTCCAGCTTTGTCTTTTATCTTCCCTTGGGCAATTTGTACGTGTACTTGGGTCTTATAGCTTTTGTCATGCTTACGATGTTTACTTTGTTCACATTGATTTAGCATTTAGCTACTTTTTAGTCCCTTGGGTTCTTTTTACTCTAGTTCTTTACTCATTAACATACCTTGATCATTAATGGACATTAATATATCTTTTTTCTTTCTTCCTTTCATTGATAGTGTTGCATTGGTTTTTGTTTCTGGATTCTCTGAGGTTCAAGTGATATCTGAGATTTGATTCCTGGTCTGAGTTGTTCTGGTAATTATTTAGTTGATGAATGGAGGTTGCATCATTCAGGAAATCATTTGATTATTGGGAAAATTGCATTCTTAYGACTTTTGGATTGTGGCTAGTATATGTCAAGCATGCATAGGTATGGCTACATAATGATGCTTTTTGATGCATTTAGTAATCGGTGGGTATAGATGCTCACAGCATATTTTAACATTACTGTCRAAACTTTTCAAATTATCTCCAGGTAGATTTTGTGTTCTTGATAACACAATGTCAGGTGGATTAATTAGTGAACAGTAAAGGTGATTGATGTTTTATTAACTACAAAGTGATTTGTCACCTTRGATAAGGTCAAGAGACACTGGGAATAAAAGAAGGCAATATATATCTATCATTATGTTCATCAGTTCATAACAAACAGCGTCTGTCATTCTTCTYGGGATACGAAGTAAGAAGTAACATATTTGTGTTTGTCATTGTTGGGATACTGAGTAAGAAGTAACATATTTGTCTGTCATTCTTCGGATACTAACTATATTGAATTGACATGTACATTTTAGGAAGGTCTAATCTAAGCAGTTCATAACATTGTCCTACAACTATGAGTGAATGTACATTTTAGGAAGGTCTATTCTAAGCAGTTCATATCAGTCCTACAACTACGGATCAAATGTGTAACTCTCAATTTGACCATAGTCACAGACAATAGTCTTGCACTTTGAAAAGATAATTTTGATTGTGTTTTCCCTAATTTGTACATTAATTTAGTGTATTAGTATTCTAAGTCCATTTTTTGATCATAAGAATGTGAGTAAGGTCTAACTAAGCAGTTCTTCGGATACTAACTATATTGAATTGACATGTACATTTTAGGAAGGTCTAATCTAAGCAGTTCATAACATTGTCCTACAACTATGGAACAAATGTACATTTTAGGAGGGTCTATTCTAAGCAGTTCATAACAGTCCTACAACTACGGATCAAATGTGTAACTTTCAATTTGACCATAGTCACAGACAATAGTCTTGCACTTTGAAAAGATAATTTTGATTGTGTTTGCCCTAATTTGCACATTAATTTAGTGTATTTGTACTCTGTCAAATTTTTGATCATAAGATTGCGAGTAAAAGTTTTTGCTGAATTTTTTAAAAACTGATGGCCTTTATGATTATATTAAACCCTGCCCTCGGTTTCCTCTCCCTTTCTGATATTTGAAAAGATTATTTTGATTGTGTTTTCCCTAATTTCCATGTTAATTTAGTGCATTAGTACCGTGAGTCAAATTAATCCCTAGCCTCAGTTTTCCTTTCCCTTTGTGATGTTATTTAAGAGATTAGTTTGTTCTTTGCATTTTTTTCCTTGTATATTGCCACCTCTTTTGGGTACTTCCCGTACTTTTTAAATGTTGTGTTTTTGCTATATCTTTTGGGTTCTTCCCATACTTTTTGAATGTTTTGTTTTTGCTATATTCTTTTGGGTACTTCCCATACTTTTTAAATGTTGTGTTTTTGCCATATTTTGGAATTTCTGTCCATTTTTCTCTTATGTACTGTGACTATGATTTCAAGCTTATACCATGTGTACATGGGAGCTTCTCTACTTCGTGGCCTCTTTATCATTTTATGAACAACTAGATCATCTTCTCTATCGACTGGTCTTCTCCGTGACCAACCATCTTGGGCCAGCCCATGCCTTGAAATCTGTGAAGAAACTCAACGCTAGTCATGAAAATCTGCAAAGAAACTCGTGGATAATCTCAGAAGAAACATATGGCTAGTCGTCCAAATCTCCGAAGAAACATATAGCTAGGCCTGTTTCATACACTTGTTAAAGCTATTCACTCAAGTTTTATTGTGTCAAATTCCTCTTACGTGTATGTCTTTAACCACACAATTAGTTGACAGATTTTCACAAGAAAGGAGGGATGCCATAATGCTCCTCGTTAGATGCCGATGTTTTTCATTTTGTTTCTCTCTAGCACTTGAGCTATATCCATTTTGTTATGAAGCATTGTAATAGATATCTTTGTCAAGATTAGGATATGTATTGAACTATTCAATTTTAATCTACTGATGGTTTTTTTTCCTATTTTATTTGAGCCACAATCCAGTTGTCCAAAATTCAACAGTTAACTACAATAAAAGCTTAGATTTTCCTAGCTTTTGTTTCTCCATCGTATTGAATGTTCTTGTTATCCTAACTTTAAACATTTAACTACAATAAAAGCTTAGATTACCATGTCTTTTAGCATGTTTTTCCAGCTTTTGTTTTTCTGTGTATTTAATGTTCTCGTTAAGTCTCTTAACTTTTTGTGATCGAAACATTTGACCTAAAGGTTTATCCAGAGGCCCTGCCTTTTCTTGTTATAAGAAGTACCAACTTTGGAATGAGACTCGAAGAATTGCAGTGGTCAATGTTGTGGTACCTCAGAAATTAGAATATGTACTGGTCAGTGTTTCTGCCTTAGAACAAGTGCTATTATCATGCACCGCAGTGAAGAAATTAAATATTGAACACTGTTTTGTCTTGGATTGGCTAAGGGTTGATTGAGGGTGATTTATAGGCTAGATGGCAGCCTTAACATAGAATAACTCTGTAAGCGATAATAATTACGTGGAGCATCTTTTTGTTATTTCCTTGAGTTGGCATCCATACTATCTCAGGAAAGTTTCAGTCTTTGAGCTGTAGATTTTGAGTATCTAGGGGCTGTTACTATTAACTATCAATGTTCCACGAAGTTTCTTGCATGAGATGGATGTGGGAACAGGGAAACATGTCCAGGGGACGTGTGGAGACACCTCCCCCCGCCAATTTTTGGAAATGTCATGGGAAGCATTGGGGTCATGTCAGGGACCCTGTCTGAAATCCAATACAAATTTAATATACGAGAAACAACCACAAGTCAAAAACATGAATAAAGAAAGCATGAAATAAATATTGAACGTTTTTATTTTTTTTGTCATTTTAAAAAGAATTGACATTTCCAAGGCCATTTGGGCAAAAATTGTGGGGGGACACCCAAGAGTCCCCCTTTTTGTAGGGGGGACGTGAGAACATGTCTGGGGATGTATGGAGACACCCCTCCCCTCAAATTTTAGGAAATGTCATGGGAAACGTTGGGGTCCCTGACATAGGTGACCTTCTGGGGATGTATGGAGACACCCCTCCCCTCAAATTTTATGAAATATCGTGGGAAACGGTGGGGTCCCTGACAAAGGGGACCTTGTTTGAAATCCACAAAAAATTAAATATATGAGAGATGACAAGTCACAAACATGAACAAGGAAAGCATGAAATCAATATTTACATTGGCTTAAAGTTTTTATTTATTGTGATTTTAGGAAGAATTGATATTTGTTAACAGAGTAATAGAGAGACAATTAAGAAAGACTTTTTTTGGGAAGGCCTTAAAATTGATGTTCAATTTTTTGTTTTGTGGTTGAATGTGTGATTTCTTAACATAGTAAGAGAGAGACAATCAAAACCTCGGGTCTCCTACAACCTTAGTTATATCGAGCCAATGTTGGAAGAGGTTTCATTGGATTTTATTACATGTCTACCTAAGTCCAAAGGAAATAATGTCATCATGGTAGTAGTGGATCGACTCATAAAATATGCCCATTTCTGCCCTATTTCTCATCCTTTTAAAGCAAGTATAGTAACCACAACATTCATGGAAACAATTTAGAAGCTACATGGAACCTCTTAAGATCATTCTAACAAAGATTCAATTTTCATTGGAAAGTTTTGCATTGAATTATGTTCTTGTTTGTTTGGGTACACTCATAGCTCCTCTTACCATCCTCGATTTGATAGAGAATATGAGATTGTGAATAAATATCTAGAAGGGTATCTTCGATGCTTTGCATATCTGGTAAACAAACACAATGGGTCAAGTGGTTGCCCTTGGTCGAATGGTGGTACATCACATCCTTCCATACTTCATAAAAAATGTCCCAATTTATGACACTACATATATCATCTTCCATCCATCACATCATCCTTGAAAGGGAAAGCGAAGGTTCAAGCAGTGGAGAACCACATAGAGCACCAACAACAGGTTCTCAAACTATTGAAGGACAACTTGGTTAAAACACAAAATAGGATGAAACAAGAAGCATATCAACATCACAACGAAAGAGAATTTGAAGTGGGGGATTGGTATTTTTGTTGCTACAACCATACACACAAATGTTCCTCAAGCAACAAAAGGACAATAAATTAGCATCCAAGTATTATGGTCCCTATAAGGTGTTGCATAGAATTGAAAATATGGCTTACAAATTGGAAACCTCCATCTTTACATGTACATCTAGTTTTCCATGTTTCTTGCTTAAAGAAGGAGGTGACAAGATCCCAATTCAATGAAGAAGAGAAAATTATATTAGAACTAGAAACAATCCTTGAAACAAGGGTTAAGCAATTGCGAAATCGAGCAATTACTAAGCACTTCATCAAGTGGAAGAACTTGCCAATAGAAGAAGCGACATGGGAAGATGAGTTCATGCAAAAAAATCTGATGCTAATCAAATGTTGATGGAAACACTTGTTTGAAGGGGAGGGGCTTGCTAAGCCCCTAGATAAAGCCACATGTAAAGCCTTGGATATTGAGTTGTATTTCTATAGTTATATTAGCTCTTCCAATGTTATATTAACATTGGCTAATCTACACACACACCYACACACACACACCAAGRASACCTAGTTTAGGATAATCTCATTTTGTATTTRACATTGCATTTATTGTAAAAGGAGGTTACCCCATTGAAGTGGATTATTCGTTGACTATTTTTTGAGATTGTTTCCCTTTATGGATGGTGTGGTGTTGTCTTCATCCTACTTCCATCAACCCTTTTTATTATTTGTCTTCCCTAATATTGACTTGGTGTTAAACCCYATGAGTGCAAAATTCAAGATTTCTCCTTTTCATCCTCCTAATATATTGACTTGGTGTTAAACCCCATGAGTGCAAAATTCAAGATTTCTCCTTTTCATCCTCCTAATATAGTACATTCCCCTTTGATTGTTTCTCAAATTGATAATTTTAATTATTTTAATTATCGTTTGGCATTGTTAGATCTAGGCATTCATCCTCCTAATATAGTACATTCTCCTTTGATTGTTTCTCAATTTGATAATTTTAATTATCCTTTGGCATCGTTAGATATACACATTGATGTTTTTAAGGCCTTGTCTATTTGTTAATATAGTACATTCTCCTTTGATTATTTCTCAAATTGATAATTTTAATTATCCTTTGGCATTGTTAGATCTAGGCCTTGATGTTTTTAAGGCCTTGTCTATTTATGAACCAAAGGATGGGAAATAAAGAAGAAATAACCTTTATAATGATTACCCTAGAGTCCTTGCCTATGTTAGAATCAAGGATTTTATTAATTCTAAGATTGAAGACATTAACCATAGCTTCTAGAATCAAAGGATTTTATTAATTCTAAGATTGAAGACTTTAACCATAGCTTCTAGAATCAAGGATTTTATTAATTCTAAGATTGAAGACTTTAACCATAGCTTCTTTGTAACCTGCAGTGTCAAAGCCTTAGGGTGAGATATCAAGTGTCAAAGCCTTAGGGTGAGATGTCAATTGGTGATTATGAAGTGAAGAAGGTGCAAAATAGTGGGAGGGTTCACATGTATTACAAAGGATTTGTTTTAAAGCTTTAGGATGTCAATAGAGAATAGGGTGATACAACCTAAATCACTACTACAATACTTAGCCCTAGGGTTGAATTTAACATCACCTAACAATGCATTTTTTGTTTTGTTTTTCACAATGCAAATTGTGATGCATTTGGGGTTTTCACACGTTGAATCATGTTAGTGTCAACCTAAGTCATGATTTATATAATAAAAATCAACACAACATGAAAGACATTGCTTTTGTGCCATGTTTTCTATTGGTTTCATTAGTATTATCCTACATTGTTATTTGTGTCATGAATTTTGATGCAACATGAAAATCCACCACTTTGTGTTGTGTTTTGGGTTGGATGATTTAGGATGTCATTATTTGTGTTTCAATGTTGTGTCATTATTTGCATCACATATGTCAACGCAACATTAAAATGCATTATATTTGTGTCAAAAATGCATCGATGATACAAACATAACACCACATCAAGTTACCCAAATTATATATATATATATATATATATATATATATATATATATAAAATCAGTCGTCAATGCATTTTTGTAATTATATATATATAAAATTATTTTTGTTTAATAAAAACAAATAATTTTGTATTAGAAAGAGGTTGCAATCAAATTGCTTGGCATAATAATAAAAATATATAAGAAAAAGGCCACAACCTACATTAAAATTTTGAAATCTGGTTCCATAATAAATCCTATACTATTCATCCTACTATTGCAATATTGGAAATGACAAGTGTATTGTTGATATTATGGCCTAAAAGAAACCAAAATTTGCAGTGCATTAAAAAATGAATATAAATTTGAAAAGTTGGCCAATGAAGAGTCCTTTCCTAAAATTGAAATTCTACAACAATCTTGTGTATGCTTCACCCAATACCTTTATTTATCATTGGGATAGTTTCTAGGATGCCATTATCCTCCACGCATTCTTGCTTAACTTGAAAATTGAAGTGACTATCTATTTAGTGAGAGATCGATGTTCACATTAGCCCCCATGGATTGAGTAGTGAACCTTCTTTGTATTCCACCTTGGTGACCATTTCTCCCTACGTTTTTTTTAATTTCTTTATTGCAAAGGTCATGTGCTTGAATGTAGTCATGCATGGATCACTCCTTTCTTTGCATAGCCCCAAATTGTACTTCCACTGCCTTGCAATGTCTTGTTATTTTTAAGCCTCCTCCCACATGTCATTCTCCCAACTAGCATGCCAAGCCCTCCACTTTAGTGACCCTCACATTAGGTATGCACCAACCCCCCCTTATACATTTGTATATGCCATTTGAGTTATGATGATTCACACATTATGAAATGTCTATTCCTATAGCAAGTAATTTCTAATGCTAGAAAGAAGGTTAACCAATGATACCAATAATCTAGCTATAGTCCTCTCCATTGGGTCGAGTGCCTTCCCAACACTCTTGCATATCTATGTCAAGACCAATGCCAACCCAAAGCTTATGTGGGAAAATCAAGTGAAGGAGGAGATTAATGTTGGGGTTGAGAGATCCCACTCTAGTTTGAGACTTTTTGCACTAACATTCTTATTAATACACTTGTCATTGATTCTTTTCCTCCAAAATTAACGAGGACCCCCCACACCCGCGAACCCTTGTTATTAATTTAAAAATTTAATAATAACAATTATTTAATTTAATTACCATTATTTTGAGTAATTATTATTATTGTGATTGCTGAGATTTCTATGGTGGAATGTTTTCAAGAGTCGGAAAAACCACAATGTTGTCATTGGATAATCGACGTTTTGGATCCAAATCAAGATCCATCTCCAGGACTGAAAGCCTGGTTTAAAATTGAAGAGAAAAACTTGTAATAAATACTAAAGAGAGAGGAAACCTATTTGGTCGGCTAGAAAGAATACTAGCGAATTTTTAAAAAAACTAATAATTCAAGTTTGGTTTTAATTTTTTTTAAATTTTTTGTTTAGGGTTTATTTCATTTTTATTTGTTTTATAAAATAGTAATTAATTGTTTAAGAACTTAGTAAAAAGTATAGGGGTTTTCTACATTAATAAGTCTATTTTTTTTAACAAAGAATTTAATAATAATTAGGTTACATGTTATTTTTTCCTTGGAAAAAATCGTAATTCTATTCATCCGGAGAGAACCAAATTACATTCTGTAGGTGCATTTAACACATGGGTAGAAAGATCCCAAGGGGCAAAATAAATGGTTGGGATGCCATAAAGAAAAAGAAGAAGCAAGAATTGGAAATGAATCCCAAACTCGGTCGATAAAAACTCCATACTAGAGATCTCGTGACACGAATAACCCCGAAAATGCAATCCCAACAAGCCCATGAGGCCGAAAGGACTAGGTCAGAGACGTATGATATCCTCAGATCAACAAGACCAGAAAACAACAACATCGATGGAGACCTCAACCAACATGAGACTGCATGCCCAAGACAGGACCTCAAAGCTCTGGCACAACCCGTGTCAAGTGGAGGAAAGGAGACTTCAATAGCCGCCAATAGGAGCCGGATTTGAGCATACATCAAACCTTGAACAACCAAAGAAACCCGAGAGAGGAACCACAAAACCATAGTAGATAAAAGCGGAAGCACCAGGACGCAATCCCAGATCCACGCTCCCACGAAGTATGAATTGCCATCCACTCCAAGAAACAACAGATCTGAGAGAAGAAACCCATACCATGCCCCCACAGACACACCCATAAGCAAACTGCAACTCGAAACTGAAGAAGCAAGCACTGTGATCGCAACACCACTTGAAGGAGGGACAGATCCAGGCACAAGACTCTATCTGAGCAAGTGGAAGGCTCGGGGAGAAGATGCAACATCCCAGGAGAAGTTGTCGCTAGAAGCCACTAACCGTCGCCATCAACCAAAGAGAGCCTGAACTGCACACAAAAAACAAACGATGGGGAGAAAAGAACTGCCTTGCATGGATAATCTGAGAAGAAAAACTCCAAAATAAAGGGAAACGTCAGGGAGAAAGAGTCATCCGGGTGAAGGAGGCCACATGAATAAACGCACCCGGGCAACAGGGGAGAAAGAGCGAGGGGTTTGCGGCCAAGGAAACCCTAGCCATTAGGTTACATGTTACATGTTAATAATAAGTTTAAAATCTATATTTTTTTTAAATTATTAAGGAACTAAAAATGTTTTTTAATTAAAATTAAGTTTTAGAAAAAATTACTTACCTATAATTTTTTGTTTAAGGGGGAACCAATTATCACTTAATTCTAGGCCATTGTCTCTGTTAAGGTTGTTTGGGTGTTTTAGGATTTCAATTGCTTCCCTAATACGACTTTTAAAGAGGTGATCTTCTTTTGCCAAAATCTTAGTATCTTCTAGGCGAACATGGTGTTTTGTTTTAAGGAAGTGTTCTGCTAAGGTTGAGGTGCGAGTGTGTTCATTCTTTATGTCAGCTCTATGTTCTTTAATTCTTATTCGAAAGGAGCAACCAGTTTCCCCGATGTAGCATTTACCGCATGAGCACTCAATTTTGTAAATCCCTTTGCATTTGTGAGGGTCAAGTTTGTCTTTAACAGATCTCATATTTTGTTTGATGGTTTCACATGGTTTGAAGGAGGTCTTAATCTCTTTTTTGATGAGGACCCTTGCAATCCTATTAGTTACTCCTTGGATGCAAGAAAGGTAGGCAATCTTATTAGGGGTTTGATTTTTTAGGGAGTTAGGTTCTTTGCTAGTTTTTTCTATGGCTTTATTTATTCTTAATGTCTTTGTGTTTATACCCTATGTTACTAAAAATATTGGAAAGGTGATCTTTCTCTTGTTCAAAGTGTTCTTCATCAGAGATGGCTCTTGTGGCTAGGGTTTTAAGGACTCCTAGTTTCTGGTTGGGGTGTTGATGGGAGTTTGCGTGGAGATAGTTTTCTGTGTGTCTTTTTTCTATAAATTGTGTGTCCTAAATTTCCATTGTGTTTTCTGTTGATTAGTACGTCTAGAAAAGGGATGTTACCGTTTTCTTTAAGTTCCATTCTGAATTTTATGTCTTCTAAGATATTATTTAGGTGTTGAAAGAATTTGTCTAATTCTTCTTTCCCATGGGGCCATAGTACATTGTATCATCAACAAACCTCTTCCACCTTGTCGATTTTAGAGGATAGGATTCTAGGGCTCTCTTTTCAAAGTTTTCCATGAAAAGATTGGCTACAATGGGGGACAATGGGGATCCCATTGCTACCCCACTAGTTTGTTCATAAAATTCTCCTTGATAACTAAAAAACGTGGAGCAAAGGCAAACCTCGACTAGTTTTGCTGTTTCTGGATCAATCACTTATTTTGCAATCTGGATAGCTTCATCTAGAGGGGTTTTTGTGAAAAGGGAGACTACATCAAAGCTTATGAGCGCGTCTTCATGTTTTACTTTTTCATTTTCAATGATCTTGATAAATTTGTTGGAGTCTTTTATGAAGGAGTCATTTTGACCTACTAAGGGGTTGAGAATCTTGTTGGCTACATGTTTAGCTAGTTCGTAGGTTGGTGAGCCTATGGTATTCACTATGGGTCTGAGAGGAATCTCTTTTTTGTGAATTTTTGGTAGGCCGTAGATTCTAGTAGTGATCTTGTTTTTGGGGTTTAGATGTTTTTTGGTTCTTTCATCTAGGTTGGAATTGTTGATGGCTTTCTTAACTTTAATAATCTTTTTGATGTGATTGTTGAGAAGTTACCTGTAACTGCTTGTTTCGGATAGGTTTTCAATCATTCTTGTGTTGTAATCAATTTGGTTCAAAAGCACTGTGGCACCACCTTTATCTGCCCTGAGGATGACTAAGTTATCATTATTTCCGAGGTTCTTCAACGCTATGTGTTCTTCTTTACTAATATTGCTTCTTGGAGGTTTCACCTTACGAAGAATAACATAGCAGCCTTGTCTTATCAGGCTTTTGTCTACGTCTGTAAGGGTTTGGATGCTGTTTTCTATGCTGCATATGTTGTTGTCAACTAGAATGGAAGTTGGGGAAACCGCAAAATTTAAACCTTTCTCTAAAACGCTTAGCTCGGCTTCGTTTGGAACGTGCGAGGAGAGGTTTACCATCTTCTTGTTGTTGGTATCCTTATTACTGCTGTTAATGTTTAGTAA
>ML808608.1:13249-23306 GCA_009831015.1 Picea engelmannii | reverse complement strand
GGGGGGAGGAAAACGTAGTTAATAATGTAAACCTAGAACTCCGTCTACAAAACATCGTTCCATATTTTGCAAAGACAATAATCATCCTATGTGTGTATCGAGGAAACCATAAATTTACGAGGAAACTCCTCTCCGACAACCCCAATCCATATGTAATGACAATTGCATGCTTGCTTCCCTGAGCTCTATAGACTTGTCACAATTAACCTTCACATGTAACGATAATTGCATGCCTGCTTTCCTTTGGTGATGGCATGTATCATTTGAATTATCAAGAACAATAAACTTACATCTAACATCGAAAGACCTAAAAAGCATTTTCCTGGGCGAATTAGAAAAAGGGTCTCGAGAGAGTGGAACCATAGCTCGCTTCGAGGAGCTCAACATAGACTTGTTCAGGAGGAGTATGGAGCCCGTGGAGAAATGCATGCGAGAGGACGAAGCCACAGTCTATGGCACAACTGTGTAGGCTACCATTCTTATTGACGAAGGCAATGAGAAGGTGCAAAACCTGTTGTTACTAGATGTCACGCTGTTGAGTATTGGGCTCGAAACCCTCGGAGGCTTAATGACAATACTAATTTTGTGGAATACCACCATTCCCACCATTCCCACCAAGGAGAAAATTTTCTGGGGTCTTAATTCAATTATACGAAGGTGAAAGGGCGCGAATGAAGGACAATAACCTGCTGCGAAAATATACATGCATACCATAATTTTTGAACAATTCCAATTCGCACATTACACCAATTTTGGATGTAGATATGAACACAAGGTTTTTGAGTAAGCTATCGCCAAATTGTGTGAAACCTTCAGGCCATACAAGAAACCTTTATGCCAATCCTAATGGCATACCGCTCATCCCCGTCCTTGTCAATATTTCATCATTATTCTGTTTATAGATTTTCATTTCTTATAATTGAGGGTATGATTTTGATACACTATTGAAAAAACTAGTGACTAGGAAGTCTGCTCTTTGCTTCTCCACCCTTCCATGATCTAATGTTTTTCTTGGATTTGGGGAGCTCACAAGAATTCCTCCGGCGCCCAGGGGCGTCTCTCAGATCAATGGCACCAATGGCATTCTCAACGTTTCTGTAGAAGACAAAACAACATGAGTGAAGAATAAGATTTTGGTCCTTGTAGTCCACTTTGGGGAGCTCACAGGAATTCCTCCGGCTCCCAGGGGCGTCCCTACATTGCTTGCTCACCATGAATTCCCAGTTCACGACCCAATATGAAGAGAAGTAAGCGAAATCCCCAGGACGCTGTATGCTTTATTTCTGCTTGATGTTATGAAAAACATGCGGTTCAATATGCTGTATGTTTTGAAGAAGTATTGTTAGAAGAAATTTAAATTGTTTGTAGAAATTCCTCACCTATTTTTCTTTGTCTTACTTCTAGTGTTAGGAAGACTCTCCCCTCTTGTCTCTCCTGGACATTCAGTTCTAGTAGCTTAGGGCCACCCTAGGTGGTTTCCAATTTCCTTTAGCTAGCCTGTTGAAGGATCATTTTTCTTCTCTCATGAGCATTGTGGATTCCCATTGTCAGTCGTCTTTGCAGGGCAGTTAGAAATAGGGTGAGCACACAGAGCTGATATACCTATCCACATTTTACCTTCTCCACCATTTTAGTAATTCACCCATGCAATCAGTCCATGTGACTGCAAGTGCTGTAGCTACGCAGTGGAACACTCAAATGGATGCTAGCCAAAGTACTCAGCCAATATCCTCTATTAAGTCCTATGGGATTTATTTAAAGGATCCAAGGTTCGGTGAAAAGGTCAAGTTTGGGTCGGTTGCTCAAGAATTTTTCCGGTAAATAAGCAGCTTAGCGGGTAGACTAAGGCAAAGCGGTCTAAACACAGTTAGATAGACCAACAAACCAACATGTCTTCTTTATTTTGGCACAGGCACAGTAGCATGAACAAAGCTAAGCAAAGCAAGACAACAAAGAAATATGCACAAAGAAATGGAGTCAAGACTCAACAAAGAAATCTGCACAACAGAAGATGAAATCTGTACAATAGAAGAGGAGATGAGAAACCGACATAGCATAAGAGATGAATAGGAAATAACATAAGAGATGAACAAGAAATAACTCTTGCATTTCAAATGAACATGAAATAATATACGACCTGGTTGCAGAGAATACCACCTGGCCCTGGACATTTGGGAAACATGCCAACAACCAGACACAAGAAACGTGCCACAAGGTGGCAACTAAGGAAATTTCAATAGGAGCCAGACACAGGAAACGTGCCACAAGGTGGCAGCTAAGGAAATGCTGGAAATTCCAATAGATGGAGAAAGATCTACGATTTAACATTTAATGCCAAGAAGTACTGATAGAAGTAGTTCTAGCATTACTTTACTTATGCAATATTACTCATAGAATATACACTTGAAAGTGATTTTAAGCCAAGATATGGTGAGGGTGTGCCTCGGGAAGAGGCCAAATAAGGCCTCAAACTTCAAACTTAGGCCTAAAAACCAAATGCAAGATGCAAATTTGAATGAAACTTTTTAAACTTTGGTTAAAGTGTTTGGTTTCTGTGCCGTATTAATGCAACAATGAAAAACCGATTACTATTAGTCCCTACAGCCCGAAGGGCAGGGACTAAAAATCACATATTTTTATAAGAAAACTTTTGATGTCCACTCATAAGTATTGGATTTGTATTGTTTTTTGTGTAAATGAGACATATGAACTCTGGTTCAACATCAAGCGATTCCTCTTCAAGTACAAGCTCAAAGTAGTCTACTAGTTGTTCATCTGCTCAAGATGTGGGCTTATCATTTTATTAGGTTATTGAATATTTATATTCTCATGTGTAATACACTTATTAACTACATATTCCAAATCTAACTCCAACGATCTCTCATGGTACTTCAACATAACATGTCAAAAGATGTATATGTAAATTAATATTAAGGAATGTAGTTTATAAATCCATGATAAGGTTTTGATGATTAGTCATGTGATTAGTATATATGTTTATATGTATATGATTTGTAGGAAACTAGTGACAATTCCCCACCTTTTAATTTTGATAGAATTCATCCTCAGAATGAAAACAAATGTCAAAGGGTTTTAGCTAGGCGAAGTATGTGATAGACCCTAAAGACCAAATGTTCCCCAAGATCAACTTTTTCATACAAATTGTGATATGTCATATTCTAGTAGAACAACAAATTTAGAGGTAAATGGAGATGATCCTTTACAACTTTACTATGAAGCATTAGGTTGTTTAGAGGTAAATGGAGATGATCCTTTGCAACTTTACTATGAAGCAATAATGGTGTGTGGTTGTTCCAAATGCAAAGGACTAAAAAACCATAAACAAAGTATTGTAATAGAAAATTACCAATGTGATGGACTCCCTTTGACACTGGACTTCCCCCTACCATTGTTGCAAACCTTGTAGGTCTTGTACAGTGCCCATAGATTAATCCCTTTCTCAAAGTCTCATCAAAAGAAGAACTACAATTCAACCATCTAAAGATTCCTCAAATTACTTAGATACTGTATATTCCTTAGATTTTGAGAGTGGGAATGGTGGTCAAGTCACTAAGAGGAAAAAAGGTCTAAAATACAAAATTATCTAAGTCTCTTGCTAGTTCGAATATTCAACTTATCCTTTTGGACAATGTCAACGTTGACGCATAATCCCTAAGAAACCTTACAACACTATATAAAGAGTCATACAATAGATCCACATATGGTGCATGCTCAACATTTAGTGTTTTCTTGTTATAACAGAGTTTTTTTTTTTTAATATTGCGACTACGATTTCATGATTTCTCCTTTTCAATACCTAGAGAAAACTTATGCCTATATATCATATCACATTTGTGTGTTCATCACTAGGGAGTGGTTACATGCATACATTTTTTGAACCTCATTATAGATGAAATGATTATATTAGATTGACATCATACAAATATTCTATGTCTAACTTGTTGTAACTCCAAAATTTCGTCAAAATCTCCAGTCTCTAACTTCTCGCAAAACTTGACCTCGTCCAGGCCACCTCAAGTTTTTGTCATGATAATATTCAATTCATCAAAGGCCATGGGTATCCTCTTCTACCTATGGAATTTATATTCACATTATCTTTAATATGCATTGCCATCATGAAAAGTTTATTACCATTTTCACTTCCAAGTCCAAAGTCCAAACCCTATCCAAAATAAGACCATACCATCATATTTTGTACAATGTAATATCAAACCCAATGCATCTAGACCCCACTCCTATTACACTATATATTCACAGGGGAAATATATGTCCATTAAATGGTTGATATTACTTAATTCCTGAGTGTGATTTCATGGGAGAAGTCTAAAGATTCTATGATTTATATTTTTTCTAGCAATCATCACCAGAATCCAGTTATAAAAGAATTATTGGAATTGAAATTTTTTGTTACTAAAATTTTGTTTTTGAATGTATAAATGGATTAAACGCCCTCAAAAACTCCTATTTCACCCAGATTATGCAATCTCAATAATTGATATATGAGATTCCAACAATTCTTCTAAAATTTTAGCCATATTTTGGGAAAAAATGATCGAAAAAATATGGCCAAAAAGAGTTCAAATTGTAGGATATTTAGACTATGCATGGATTAATGAGTCCTAATCTCCATTAATAATGGAACTCACACCATATTACTCTAAACAATAATACCGGGTTCATACATTACAAAGCACTTGAAGGTGGTTTTATAAATGTGTTTTGGAGCTCCACAATTCACTTGCTAATGCTGGGTGTTTTGGGTGCTTTTACAAATTGTGGAGCCACAATGCATGCCATCCATCAATGAAGGGGAGATGTGAAGGGTGAATGTCAAATTTGGGCACATCTTAGGGAAACTACATGAGAAGAGTTAAACAAAGAGATCACACATTCAAGTCATTGACAAAATTATAAAAGGAAATCATTTGCTTACGATTATTGGGATGTTATTTTGGTTGACAGAGAAAGAGAGAAAGAGCATGTCATTTGGAAAAATAGGCATTCATTGAATCCATTATTATTAAGGAGCTTGATGTGAATCCAATAGGGGTTCGATTGGTGGTTGTTTCCATGTGAGAGGAAAATAAATAAATTTGAAGTGAAAGGGAATGGTGAAGTAGGCCAGGACTTAGGATTTTTAAAGTATCAGAACCTCTAATCTTTGTATTCACTTCCACAATTAAGGAAATGGAGGTTACTTTAGAAGTTGGGATCTCATTACAATCTGATAACAAATCTTTTGCAATAGATGGAGATGGTAATTGTTTTCAGGATTGTTTTCTCCTCCCAAATGTTGATGAACCTATATTGAGAATAACAATCATGTTCAGTCCATGAAATCATCTTATGTTTCCAATGAGGGGATGATAAAGTGGAAAAAATTGGGATTGGATCTGGAGATAAACATGAATTAAACTCACACACAACAAATGGAACTATATGCAGAAAGACTTGGTTCTCTAGTTCATATATTGAACAAGAAAATATACATGCATATATACATGATTTCTAGAGATCAACAGATCCCTTAAAACCATATTTGAATTGGGAACATACCTATCTACTCGAGTGTTCTTACTACCTCTTATCTAACCGACTCTATCAATTATTCGCCTACACTCTAACAACCTCAAAATTTGTTAACAACACCGTAACAATCTACCAACAATTACATTTCTTCATTTATTTCTAACACTCCCCCTTAATGGAGAAATGAATTCTCTATGATACCTAGCATATCTCTACATATTACAAACTATCTTTCCCAAAGTTTTAGTGAATATATCATCCATATTCACATTTGTGTTATAATACATCAAATCAATTTCTTTTGATTGAATCTTTTATCCTACAAAATGAAGCTAAGTCTCAATGTGTTCGATCTTGCATGATAAATTGGATTATTTGCCAATTTCATTAAACTTTGATTGTCACACCTTATAGTTTTAGGTACTCCTTTCCTTTATCCCATGTCTTCAATAATGCACCTTGGCCAAATTGCTTCACAGGTAGCACTGCACAATGCTTTGAACTCAACTTTAGTGAAGGACAATGGAACAATTGGTTGCTTCTTACTGCTCCAAGACATAATCCTGGATCTTATACTGAGTGCACATCCAATGGTTGATTTTCTATCATCTAGATCACCTACCCAATCAAAATTTGAATAACTTGTCAACTCGACGTTCAAATGATTAGTCTATTCAATACCAAAATCAATAAATCATTTTAGTTATTTAATGACTTGCTTGGCATCTTTCCAATGGATCTCATGTGGCTTAGCCATGAATTGACTAAGTATGTTGACCGAGTACGAAATATTAGGTTTGGTTGTGGTTAAGTAATTTAAACTTCCCACCAACTAGTTATACAAAATACCATTTACTCCTTTTGTATCATCATCAATGTAAAGCTTATAGTTATGTTCTAATGGAGTAGGCACTCATTTGTAGTCATTCATATTGAATCTTTTGATAAATTCCTTTGCTTACTTACTTTGAGTGATCAAAGTTTTACCATCTTCCCTCCATACCTCAATGCATAAACAATAATTCATCTGTCAAAGATCCTTCATTTCAAATTTCTATGATAGTTATCTTTTGATTTCATCAACCAAAATTGTAGCACTTCTTGTTATGTTTAAATCATCAACATACAATGAAATCAAAGAAACATTCCCATGTTCATCTTTCTTTATGTAAATATTTGGATCACTCTTACTTTTTATGAATCTTGTTGGGAGAAGAGGCTATCAATTTTTATATACCATGATCTCAGAGCGCTTGTTTGAAGCCATATAGTGCCTTGTTTAACTTGCATACAAGATGTTCTTATCTCCGATTTACAAAACTTTTGGTCTTCTTTTAATTCACCATTCAAAAACGCTAACTTGACATCCATTTGATGTAATTCCCAATTGTTCTTTGTATCTAATGCAATCATAAGTCTAATGAGCCTATATGAACTTTATTCATGCAATTTAGTTAGTTCCCATGTGTTATTTTTCAGAATGGAATAATATTCCTCTTGCATAGCATTCATCCATTCTTTATGATCCTTTGCTTACTCAAAATTGAAAGGGTTCTTCAACACTCATGACTTGATACATCAAAGCATAATCTTTATACTTGATTGCTGGCTTGATTTGCCTTGTTAATCTTCATAATGTCTCATTGCTTGATGAAATAGCTCCACTCTTTGTTGGTGTACTCATCTTGCTTGTAGCTTCAATACCACTTTGAGATTCAATATCATCTTTTTGATCTTCACTCTCTTATACCCTTTCTCTTTCAATGCTTTCTTCAGGGAGTTTCCATACATCTTGATTATAATCATTTTCATAATCGTGAAATATAACATCCCTACTTGCAAAGACTTTATGAGTAATGGGATCATACATCATGCAAGTTTTATGGTCAACACAATAACCAATTAAAATACATTTGATTGACTTTACATAAAGTTTCCTTCTATTTTCCTTTGGGATGTGGGAAAATCTTACTCCTAAAAACTTTCAAATGATTAACAATTGGTTTATATCCATTGAATGTTTCATAAGGAGTTTTATGCTCTAAAAAGTTGATTGGACATCTATTTTGTAAATACATAGCTGTACTTTCAACTTTAGCCCACAAACTATTAGGGAGATTCTTACCTTTGAACATGCTTCTAGCACACTTTACTATGGTTCTTTTCTTCCTCTCAACCACAACATTTTGCTAAGAGGTATGCATAACTATGCAATATTTATGCATTCCATTGTTTTTGCAGTACTTCAAGAATTATCTTGAAGTGTATTCTCCCCATTGATACGATCTAAGGATCTTGAAATGTTTACCTATCTACTTTTCAACCATATTTCTAAACTCTTTGAAGTATTCAAAAACCTCACTTTACTTTTTTATGAAATAGACCCATGCTTAACCTAGTTATATTGTCTAAGAATATAAGAAAATAATAATCTCCCCCAAGTGATTTAGTTTGCATTGGTCCACACACATTAGTATGCACTAATTCAAGAAAATATCTTTACCATTTATTTGTTCTCATTCAAACCTTATTCCTATATTGTTTTCCTAGTGCATAACCATCACATTCAACATGCTCATTCTTAAAATTGGGAAGACATTTCACCATATCTTTTCTTTGAAGTAAAACTAGATCTTTGAGATTTAAATGTCTTTACTTTAAGTTCCATAGTTCTTATGTAGACACACTTGTAGATAACAAATCTTGATGACTCTCAACAGTAACATCAATTTTGTATAGGACTCCCATTCCTATTCCTTCTACTATGACTTTGTAGTGATCTTGCACATCCTTCCCTTGACAATCTAACTTCACAAATTCAATTTTCAAACCTTGATCTGTGATTGTTGAAATTGAGATTGGAATTTTCTTAATCCTTGGTACATAAAATACCTTTTTTTATTTGTTTCACATTACCATTTCTGAAAATTTATAGATACATCACCATATCCTTTTATTTCATGAAATCTATCATCACCTAGATAGATTTTAGCACCATTAGTTTTCTCATGATAGTTTTTAAAGAAATCTCTATTACAAGTCACACAAATAGATGCTACTGAATCTATGAACCATGCATTGCAATTATCTAATTTTGTTGATAGGTGCACATCTAAAATAAACAACTTTAGATACTTGAGGTCATCACTTACCTCAACTTCTCTATCAACAAATTTGCCTTCTAGTATTCTATATTTGGACTCATTAAACTTCTTTTTCCTACATTTATAAGCATATTGTCTGAACTTGCCACAATAGTTACATGTACCATTCTTCTTCACACTGGTAATTGTATTTGATGGAACCACACCTTGATATAGTTTCACATCAGGTTTGCCTTCTTTGATCTTTACCCATGGATTTCCTCTATATGGTTGATTTCCTTTATCCATCAAATCCAAATCTGTATTTTGAAATCTATTGTCGACACTCTACCTTCTTTCCTCTTCTTGCATAAGAATCCTTGTCTAGTCATCAAACGAATGTGCTTTCTCTCTTGCTACAAGACTGGTGATAAATACTTGATATTCATGCAACATACCACTTAATGTTCCAGTAACTAGATCACTACTTGATACTTTCTCACCAATATCACCCAACTTGTCTTTTAAATCTTTAATTCTAGATAGAGAATCAATAATGTTTTCATTTTCTTCCATTTTAATTAAAAGAAGCTTGCTCTTCAAAAATATCACTCTATTTGTATTTATTGTTTCATACAAACTTTTTAATGTCTTCCATATCTCACTTGATGTCTTGCATTCCCTTATATGAGGAATGATAATGCTTTTCATAGACATTCTTGAGAGAACCTTTTCCTTGGTTTCTCTTTTCTCCCAATCTTGAATTAAGGATGTAGGAGCAACTAGTTTAGCTTCAACTCCACTCACAATTGGCCATGCATTGTATCCCTCCAATTAAGTCTACAAATTAAACTTCCAATTTATATAATTCAATCCATATAACTTATTTTCTTCATTTATATAGGAATCCATTATATTTTACATGGCTAAGTAGAAAAAATAAATAAGAGGAATATATTTGCAATAGCAATTTTACTAATAAACAACAATTTTCACAATGTTGTTACAAACACACCGTTCAACACACTGAATACACAACGTGTGTTTATCTCATGTGTCTACACCCACAAAAATGTTGGTCCACTCTTTCACAAATGGAAGCTCAATTTCTTATCAATTCGTCCTCTTACTCGTAGCTCCTTCTGACAACAATGGATCCTCTAGACAACATGTGGCTCCTCACATTAACTAATAACTCTATCACTCCATGGAAACTGAATCTATCACTCTCACAACTATTGTGTACTCTTGTAATAGAGAACCTCTTCCTCCTGGCCCCTCACACCAAGATTTGATACCAACATATAAATTAAACATACATAGCAAATGGAACTTTATGCATAAAGAGCTAGTTCTCTATTTCATATATACATAAAAAATGGAACTTTTTGCATAAAGAGATAGTTCTCTATTTCATATATTGG